>JAVHNF010065677.1:66553-84409 GCA_034783455.1 Micropsitta finschii
TGAGCAGAGTAGGGGGATAGGATCACCTCCTTCGACCTGCTGGTCACGCTGCTTTTGATGCAGCCCAGGATACGGTTGTCTTTCTGGTCTACGAGTGCACACTGAAGCCAGCTCATGTTCATTTTCTCATCAACCAGTACCCCCAAGTCCTTCTCTGCAGGGCTGCTCTGAGTCCCTTCTCAAAATTCTAAATTCTCTTCTCTAAACTAATTCTAAATTCTCCAAGTCTTTGTAAAATGAAGTGATATTTTCAGGCTTTGACAAATTACAGTGAAATCCAGGCTATCCATGCTAATTTTTAAAGTTAAGGAACAACTTAGGTGACAGGCACAGACCTTGTGTCCATTGCAAAACAAACTCTGGTTCACTATATCTTTTACTGGATATTCAACACAGGATCAGTGAGGCGAGGCCATTCCTGTACCCAGCTTTTAGCCAGAATGTGCATTTATGGTGGTGGAAGGTCTTACACAATCACAGACAATTGCATATGCATGCAGAGCTACTGCAGGGCACACCACCAGGGCAAAAGGAGCTGCTTATGATGCCCAGTGCAGACATCCCGTATAGTTCAGCAGAATCAGCTTGGGCTTGCCACCTTCATCAGTTTCTGTTCAGCTCCAGCCATTCCTTATCCAAACTCCAATTTTATCAAGCATGCTTTGCAAAAATGGTTCCCATTTATTCTCCTTAAATTTGGCTGCACCCTTTAAAAGTCTTTACTTTTTCCTGTCATTGAAGGAAACTTCTGTGTTTGCTTTAGAATGTTGTGTCAAGAGATATAACTTTCCCAATGTCAGATTTTGCAGAGAGTAGAAAGAAAAACCTCTTTCTCCTGCACCACCTACTTTATCATTTCATGAGGACTTTAAATACTAATAATGAGTTTTTTGGAATCGGAGCTGCCAAAAATAGTGTGTTTATATGCTGACAAGCGACAAGATGAAGTTAATGAACCCAAAGTAAAGTTTTGATCCATCACACTAATAACAGCAGCATCATTCTTTACATTTGTCAAATGCCTCCATTACTATAACATCTCACAGTCATTAGTGTGTTCAGCTCAGCTGCCTTAGGAAAAATATCCTGCATTTCATCTATTAATATCTGAGGGACAAGGAATTTAAAGAACTTGTCAAAAGCTACCCAGGGTTTTTATGCTGTAGCTAGGAGCCAACTCCAGAAATCCCAATTCTCAAGTTAGTACTTTAAGTATGTGACAAAACCATGTTAACATACAAAAAGAACAATACGAACATATCAAGATGCTGTTGTGGTCTTCTTTCTACCATATAACTTGAGTACTAAGAAGACCAAGCTGGAAATACTTGTCTGTGGAAGCATGCCTATGCTTGAGTATCCAAAAAGAGCTGAGGGACAGGAACAAAGGTGGTTGCTTGACTGTTTTTCTATAACCTTTTGAAGGCTACAAAAGAAAAAAAACTGATAGTGCCATGTTCAGTGGGATTCAGCTCCAGGAGAAGCCATGCTTATTTAGGTTTCTGCATGTTGTTATCAACATAGAATCATAGAATAGTTAGGGTTGCAAAGGACCTTGAAGTCATCCAGTTCCAAGCCCTTGCCATGGGCAGAGACACCTCACACTAGACCATGTTGCCCAAGGCTCTGTCTAGCCTGGCCTTGAATACTGCCAGGGATGGAGCAACATTTCTGAGCAGCCATGGAACCACTTCTTTGGGCAGTCTGTGTCAGCTCCTCACCACCCTCACAGTAAAGAACTTCTTTAAATCTAATCCAAACTTCCCCTGTTTCAGTTTGAACTCATCACCCCCTGTCCTATCACTACAGTCCCTGATGAAGAGTCCCTCCCCAGCATCCTTATAGGCCCCCTTCAGATACTGAAAGGCTGCTATGAGGTCTCCACGCAGCCTTCTCTTCTCCAGGCTGAACAGCCCCAACTTTTTCTGCCTCTCCACCTTGCTCCAACCATATCTGTTGGCAATCCACCCTCCCAGGCACTCCCAATGGCTGTGGCAGCTGAGCAGCAGCTACAAATACCACAATAGAACATAAGCATTGTGTTTTGGGACCTGAATCCCACTATTCCCACCACTGCACAAGCACCCAAAACTGAAAGCTAGTGTGTTCATAGAGTTGATTGATCAGCGAGGATGACTGAGAACCAAATCTGCTTCACAGAAGAACTTGAAGGGTTTATGGAGCAGAGAAGGTACCCGAGCAATGCAGGGAGAGCACCCGAGCCATTGTAAGGGATGGCCCAGCTAAGGGTGGGGAATACAGTCTGGAAATGGCAAAGTGAAAAAGAAAAGAGGAGGGCTTTCACGAAGAAACCTAAGACAAGACAGGGAGAGGATGCTCCTTTGCTTTAGCTGTTTAAACCTGGACTGACGGCCGTGCCAGATGCCACGCTGGAGGACAGTCCCCTGCAAGCCAGCTGGGGCTGGTGGCCCTGATCCCCTGCCACAGGACTTGTGCCATGGAACCTGTTCCTCTCAAGCAGACAGTGTCCTGCCTGCCCTGGGGCAGTGCTCACAAAACCCTCAGGCACCAATTAGTCCCTAAAACAACTGTGTTCCCTTGGGGCAGGGGCTCCTCCTGCGCTGCCCGGGGGCTGCAGCATAAGGGAGTCACTGGGTCTGGCCTCACAGTTCAGTTAAATTAAGGAAAAAGAAACAAAGAAGCCCCAGCAGCCTTGCAAGGGAGGGCGAGGAAGAGGACGGTCTCCCAGTAGCTGCCTAATCGCTCACAGGATGACGGCTCTGCTCCTGTCAGCATAAACTAGTAATTACGATTAATGGTCTGTGGCAATCGGATCCCGGCACTAACAGAGACAGCAGGTCCCACCGTTTGCATGCAGTAAATTATTCAGGCTGTCAGCTGTCGGGATGTGAGCTGGTGATGTTGCGGTTAAACGCTGGCCACATGGCTAATGCAAGGTGTGCCCACAGCCCTGCACTGCAGAGCTGGCTCTGCTCTGGGGCCAGCAGCACAGCTGTGCCAGCGACATGGCATGGCCGGACCCCGGCTGTCACAGCACTCACACTGATAACACGGCCTCTGGGAGGAAAAGCACCAGGAAAAGCCTGGTGGAGTCTCCTTTAGCTTCAGTTTCAAGGGATTGTGAACTTGGGAAGATGGGAGAGCTGGACGCCAGCAAGCAAGCTCCAGTGACTAACCCTACCTCTGCCTACCCCCATGGGCATGTGCTTCACAGGAATCAGAAGGAAGGCCAGACTCAGAACTGGAGCATCCCTATACCAAAATGTAGCATCATACAATAAACTCGAGGTTTGCCAGTTAACTCTGGTTTTTAAAAAGCCAGAGGCAGCACTCCAGGAGGGGCCTCCATTCAGGTGAGCATGCAGTGAACACCTGGCATGAGCACCCACAAACTGCTCCAAGTGAATGAGATGTGCACTGCCAACATCCCGTTCTGCCTGGGTGTGAGAGGTGTGTGTTAATGCACCCACTCTCATGCAGAAAATAATTCTTTCACAATAACCCTTCAGGGTGGAAAGACTGAACTCACCTAAGCTGAACTACTGCTTTTCAGGAGCACAGCACGAAGAGTAGCAAACATGGGGCAGAAGGGGAGAGGTATTTGGAAAGTAATGGGAAAACAATGGCACTGGCAGTTGTTTCCTCGTGCATTGATCCAATTTGTCATCCCTCTTTTCCCACGGAGAGAAGGGACGGTGAGGAATCTAGCACAAGCACACCGATCTCAAGCTGTTTCTTCACTAGCACCTCAGTGTGGACAACTGCAGCAAAGTCCCATCATTTACATTCAAATCACTGGTACACAGCCTGAGAGGGGCTATATTTCATGTCAGGAGCTTGAAATGGTTGTCCCATGTGGCTCAGTACCTCAGAAGTGCCTTTACCCTTGCTAAGCATCATCCTGCTAGCAAACAGGCTGGGCTGTAGTACTAGCAGCTTCCTTGGGAGTTTTCCAAATATGGCTTTTCCAAATATGCAGGTCTTTTAGTAGGAAGGAAACATTTCATTGAGAAATATAAAGAGTGACAGGCATTCTTCTGAGGACACAAAAACCCCCACAGATCAATCCTCAGACATTTAAAGCTTGAAATTAAAAATTAAGACAAATAAAAGGGGGATGCAGATAGTCTGTGTAGGCACAGTAGCATATATTGGTAAGAAAGTCATGATAATGGCAGCAAAATGTAAGTTTAAGGTCATGAGGTCACTTTGCTACAAAAGTACCTACCTCTGAGCATACAGGCAGATCAAGATGCCCATGTCAGCCCAATCTCTTCAGCACTGAGCTCACATCTATTAGAAAATATCTGGGCATATCCCATTCAGTACTCTTGTACTTAGGACAAGTAATGAAGAGAGTGTGACTGTCAGAAGGGCAAGCTATTTCAGATCTATACAGACTTAAAATGCATTCTAATCCTCAAATCTATGCACTGAATAGTTCCATCGTGTCCAAAGGGCCACAGAGCAGCGTGGAAATTTAAGCAGCAGTACGGGGTTTCACACATCAGAGCTATATTTTTATCCTCATTGAGGCCCAAAGTACTTCTGCAGATATACACTAGCAGTAAAACAACAGAGTGATCCTTTATGACAGTATGACCATAATCTAACTTGACAAATGCAGTTGTCAGCATCCCTTAAAGTAAATTATAACTACGCCCCCTTGGCTAAATCCTGAGCCCTTTCAAATAACAAAACAAACGTCTCTCTCCCAAGAGTTGTGTTCTCTGCATTGTGTTTTCTGACATGCTTTCCCACCATCAACCTTTCATCCCGCTGAACTAATCTCCATTGTAAGCAGCGGAAGGCAGGGAAGATAACTCCTGCTAACTTCATGCTGGCCAAAGTGTGGGCCTGCCCAGAGGGAAGGCAGTAAAGGAGGCACATCCCTGCAGGGCTACACGCCAGGTCCTGTGCCAAGGAGCTCAGATAGGGTAACGTGTGTATGGCTGTGCTTCCCTATGAATAGCAGGTAATCTGGGGCTAATGACTTGGAAAAGGTTCTTCCCAGCTGCCCATCTTCAGAGTTCACAGGGTACTACTGTGTTTGCCTCAAGGTGCTCAGTGGCAGCTCCTCCAGCCTGTACCAGCAAACAAGGCACCCACAGTGAGGTCAGAGACGTTGAAATTGGCCTTTTTATGGGAGGGACTCAGCTCAGCTTTGGGTCTTACCATGACATTGAAGGGAGATGCAATGATGTGCTGCCAGAGGTACTGCTACGGACAGCCAGCAGCGTGCTGTTTCTATGTGAATTGCAGAAATATGCCCTTTACAACCTATTTTCTCCACCCAGTACCCATGCACATTTGTGCTCCATACTGTACACTATGAACCTCTCTGGGTTGCACAAGGAACCACACACTTCTCTGCCCAGTAAAGACAGTGATGCTCTCAAGGATGTGCAGGTGCTTCATCGCAGGGAGACTTCCGTGAAACCCTCTATGCCTGCTGGGAGGGCAGATAGAGCCCGAGATGAGCAGGAGTTTTGTTTGCTTTGCTTTCACTCTGTTCTCTGTATTTCCTTTACCCTAATGTTTTGGTTTTCACTCATAGAAACCCAACCTTTGCTTCCTTTCCGATTTGTGGGTCAGTGAGGGCAATGTGCAAAGCTGTATTGACATAACTCACAGAACATTTAATTCCACGGCCTTGCCAGAGCCTAACCAAGGTTGTTGAGGCTGTCATAGGATAGTTCAAGGAAAATCACTGCCATAATTGCTGGTGGCAATTCATTAAGTGAACACTTCTTTCTGCACCAGCATTGGATCTCAGCCCCAGCCTGTGTGTGGTGATAATTTTAGGTGAAGATGAAGGCTTGGGGTTCTGCTCACACATATAGTTTGTTTCACCATGAGAAGAACTGAATCTGACGAACCTTAGCCTTGGGGTTCCATCCTGGCCCTAAGCTGCCTCACTCAGGGGCATGCTCTTGCTCCAGTGCTCAGCTGTGCTCCAACTCCTGGAGATGGAAAGGCAACTGCCCCCATCTCATGCCAGATGTACTTTCTTCCACTCCCTCTCCCTCCCTCCCGCTCCCCACCCCTGTTCCTGTAAGCACATCTTCCAAAACAAGCAACCAGAATGACCAACTAGCCATAGACTGTACAAACAGCATGGCCAAAGTTGGTTGGAAGCTCACCCAGGTCTGTGTTTCTGGAGTGGGAAGTAGCAGAGCAGCTGTGCAAGAGCAGCAGCCTCTCCAGATGGCTCAGCAGGACCAGGGAGGATGTGTCTATGGCCTTAGCACAAGGTGCCTACCTTGAGGTGTCCAGTGTTGACCTTGAAAATCATCTTAGATATGGACCTCTTTGGATAAAAACCCAGAGGCCTAGCAGGTTTATCAAGTCATGCTCTAGTCCTTGCTGTACGCACCAAGCACTTCTATTGCTGCCAAGAGACACAGTAAAAGGGTTTGACAGCCTGTCCAGCTTCCAACAGCCAACAGCAGAAGCAACAGAAGCACCTTGCCATGCTGCCTCACTCACTCCTTGCTCAGCTAGCTGTGGAGTATAGCTCGTGCCTGAGGAGGCCAAGTTGGAGTCAGCTTAAATCCTTCTTCCTTGTCCTAACAGCCAAGGATAAACAAGACAGCCTGGCATGCATGGTCACTGCTGCCTTTACCCCATCAAGTGACTCTGATGGACTCTGAAGGCACACAGAGGAGATCTCCACCATGTCATCTAAACTGAGTCCAAACCAGTCATCTCAGAGATGTAGAGCGCAGCATCTGGATGTGGCTAACTGCAAGGCTGAGCCCTGATCACAGCCAGGAAGGATTCAACCCCCTGGCCTGACCCTGCACACCATGGCAGGCCTCCTTAGTGACTTGGGATCAGTGGTGTCCACAGACAGAAGACCCTGGGGGGGGACATTTACAGCTGCAAAGCAGCTTCTGCTCACTGCTGTTTCAAGAGCCTCAGCAGATAGAAAATAGCAGGTGCATTAAGCCCTAAAATAAGATTATATCATGCTGTAAATTAAAATATGCTCAGCTCTCTGCATACGGTCAGAAAAGAAATCATGCATGGAAAAAACACAGGTGCTCACATTCATCTCCGGATGACCATTCACGGGATGCACAACAATACAATTTCACACACAGAAATCAGAGAATCTCTCTGAAATGAAAGATCTGCTCTTTCCGGGTGGGTTGGGTTTTGTTCCAGTAAAGATTTCCAGTGTGCTGAAACCTTTATAGCAATAATTGGGGAAAAGAAAAAAAAAAGAAAGAAAGTCTCTGGGAAATTATTGCCATGAACTTTCAGGGCTGCAAACGAAGGCCAGCCTAATTTTCCAATTAGGCAGCTTGATAGGCAAGATGACATGTGCGGAGTAGAAGGGCAGGCTCTAAGCGGCATTTTTGCGAACATTTCTCATGCCTGCAGCAGCCTTTCTATACCCAACAGCTGAGGAGTGCACTTTCCCATGCCGTCAGGGGTGAGGAGGTTACGACTCCAGCATTGTGCCCCTTGTTTTTCACACAAGAACCCGGCGCGCCGCAGCTCCCTTGAAAGGGTCCGGCGCCCCGGTCCCCCCCTCGGCCCGCGCTGCCCGCTCCCCTGCCGGCGTCCCCCGGCCCCGCGCCCCTCGGTTTAAGCCGCCATCGGGCCCGATGGCTGCAGCGCTAATTGGGACGGGGGCACCTTTTCAGAGTGGCTCCACCGGTAAATGAAACCCCGGCTCCCCCGGGACACAGCGTGTGCGGAGGAGCCGCGGCCCGGGCTGCAGAGGGCACGGCACAGAGCTTGAGCCAACGCTGCTCTTTCACAGCTCGAGCTGTCAGGCCGCCGTCTGCCTCTGCCGGCTCCGGCTCTCGCTTCCCCGCTGCTCGCTCAGCGGAGGGAAACCCCAGCCAGCGGAGCCAACGCGTCCTTCCTCAGCTGGCTGAAGACCCTGCCACTCAAACGCTGCTATGAATGCAGCGATGGTCTTCAGGAGTAAATGGGAACCTAAATGGGCACATGAGCCCCCCAATCGCATACAGCAAAGTCTGTCCCTGAAGCCACTGTGGAATCACACTTCAGTGCCTGCTCAGCACTTCTGTGATCCTGAGTAAACCACACAAGCCCTATTTAAACGCCATTCTCTGGGTGAAGCAATTTGACAGCTAGGTCCATGATAGCTTGCAACAAGCCAGGGGAGCTCACACAAGGGCTCTGGCAGATGGGGAAGTGACTAGCAAGAGAGGACATTCAAACACAGTCCATGGACCATCACCACTCTGAAAAACCATCCTTGAAGAGCAGCTGTGCCAGCTGCAAGCCACGATGACAAAACTGCCCTTTAATTTGGTGTGGCTGACACCAGCCTCTGAGCTGATGTAGCAGACCCCTACCACACTGTACAGGAGCCTGAACCTAAGGAAATCCAAGTTTGGAACTATTCTTGGTTTGCCCCTACTTGCAGTAAGAATAAAGCAATAGGAACAATACCCTTGGTGAAAGAGGGAGATAGCAGTAGCCACATGCAGTAGCTTGTGTGAATTTGCCTTCCACTGCAGGGAAGAGCATGCTGAACAAAGTGCAAGCCAGCCTCGAGGATACACAGAAGGCACCAATTTCCACCTTTGTCACTTCTCAAGAAAGCCTTTTAGCACTTGGATCTCAAAGTGAAAACCGTACCCTCCTAGCTCAGGAGCAGATCATCTCCATGTCAGGGTGTACAAAGGGAGTTCGAAGCTTTCACAAACTTAAGAGAAATAAAAGAAGCAGTGTTCAGAGTGGTATCAGAAGATGCTGGCAGATCATAGCACAGCTGAGGTGGGAAAGGACCTTTGGAGGTTATCTGGTCCATTGCCACTGCTGATGCAGGGCATCAGCAATATAGAGCTGCTTGCCCAGGAGCATGTCCGGGTGGCTTTGGAATATCTCCACAGATGGAGACTCCACAACCTTCCTTGGCAACCTGTGCCAGCGCTTGGTCATCCTCACAGTGAAAACATGTTTCATGATGGTCGGAGGGAACCTCCTGTGTTTCAGTGTGTGACCATTGCCTCTGGACCTGTAACTGGGCACCACTGGGGTCCTCCTTCAGGCCCTTTTTAAGGGTAGGTGTGACATTTGCTTTCCTCCAGTCCTCAGGCACATCTCTTGGTCACCATGAACATTCAGATGTTCAGCACAATGCCTGTACACTCATACATACACCTGTGAGGCAGGAAAGGACATATTCTGAACTCGTTTCTCTGATATCTCTGTATGTTTTGGTATTGGCACATTACACTGTGTCCTTCAGCTTCAGTTAGTTTTGTGTTTTATTTGTATTCAATTTATCTATTTTATCTATATTTTTATCTAATTTATTTTCATGAGAAGATGGCAACTCCTCTCCCTGGGAAGAGAAGTATTAATAAAGCTCTTAACTTTCTTCTCCATGCTAACTGGACTGAGACTGAAATAACACAAGTTCCGCTATGTGTCATGTCTTAAACACCAACCAGGTCTGGGCCTGAGAAGACAGACAAGCAAAGATTCCATCAGCTGAGCTACTGTTGTGTGAAAGGCAGTTAATAAAAGAGCTGATTATTTCAGTAGTTCTTTGATTTCTCCTAAAGACAGGAGAAAAAAGACTTTTTCACTACTTTAAATGTCAACTTTTTAAAATAATCTAAACATGCTGCCACTTGCAGAAGCAAACCCAAAGCTGCAGAGTGACTACAGCATCTGCCCCAAAGGGTGCCTTGGATGGATTAACCCATTTGGGAAGCATAACTCTTGGCTGCACTTGCTATCCAGGATGCTGCAGGCAGGCTGCAATGTTAACACACGGCAGATTCCCTTGCTACAGCCACTATATAGAGAGAGCACATCAGCCTGCTTAACTCTGATTGAACAAGACACAACTCAGAAGGAAACGAGAACACTTACAGAGCATTTAAGAACTTACTGGTGTTAGTCTAACGCAGTCGTACCAGGGATAATATTTATTTTGGGTTATGGCCAGATGACAATGTAATAACCTCATTTGGGCAGTCCAGACCCTTCATATGTGATAAACACTCCCCCAGAATCCATAATTTACTAGAAAACACATGTAGTGTGCAAGCTTGCATCTAGCAGAAATGCTCTGTAGCCAAAACAGACTTGAAAAGCTTTCCCAGCATAAGGGGCTAAAGCTGTCAGAAGAAAAGCCTGAACAATAATTTGCCTGGTTTAGAAATGTGACAGTATTAAGAAACGAGGAGGAACTCAAACTTTGCAGAATGCCCTGAAGAAAAAGTAAAATGTGAAGGATTCTTCTCTTTAGAAATGAACTCAGAGCCAAAGGCTTGGTGGCAAGATGCTAATTTGCTCTCAACAAGCAGGTCTGATTTCTTCAGCATTTCCCTTTTTCCTCACCTCAGCACCTAAAGGCCTGGAATATGTAAGGAGAGACAAACCCAAGGAGATTTACCAGGCCTTGTTATTGCACATCAGCCATCAAAAGAACATTGAACTACTTTCATTTTTCTTCCAACTCCACATCATGATAAAGCTGTTTTGCTTTCCAAGCAGGTACAAGGTGTTTTAATGCTCTGTTCATAAAATAAAAGGTAGAGTTTTAGGAATATTTATTAAAGCCTTCAAATAGGACCTGGATAACACAAAAGGTAAAGTATTGCTTTAGCTAAGACCCAAACCTGCTCTGATTCAGGTTTTTATTAAAGCTAACCTTGTTTATAAGCACATCTGTAAAACCAGAAAGCACTATGGACATTCAAGTGCAGCATTTGGGTGGAGTAAGAAGTGGATGTGGGGTAGGGTGAAGTTAATGGGCTCGTCAGTTATGGCTTAGAAAAAGTAAGTGTCCTTCTAGCAGTATGTATGGAAACATTTCTTGCTTGCATAGAAGATTTGTACCTGCCCACAGCTACTCACCATCAAATCACCCAGCACATACATAGAGAACCCAACAGAGCAGGCACATCAAGACTGAGAAGGGAGCAAGCCCTTCTCCCTCTGCTGAGGATGTGTTTCATGCTGTTCTCTGAGCACTCAGCATTACATCTCCAAGTGTATATTTTACACCATGGCGAGCATGAATTACAACTATTTGAAGTGAATCTGTCATCCTCATCCAGATTTCAGTGAGAAATCTGTCTATTAAGCATGCAAAGCTGTATCTGATAGAGGATGGAGAACTGAGTATCTGCTGATGAACTGGGGTCTGCTACCTGAGACCTGTTTCAGGTACCCGAAAATTTTCAGAGAAAAAAAACACCTTAAACACTCTCAAAAATACTGTTTATAGGAACACCATCCCCCCTCCCCCCACCTTCTGAAAAACAGATCAAGAAACAAAGAGATCTGCTAACGCCAACTGTCTTCTCAGCTGTATAATCCAAAAAATGAATTGTGAGAGGTTAAATCATAGAAATCACAGACTGGTTTGTGTTGGAAGGGACTTTAAAGCTCATCTAGCTCTGGTCCCCTGGTCATGGGCAGGGACATCTTACACTAGACCAGGTTTCCCAAAGTCCCATCCAACCTGGGCTTGAACACTGCCAGGGATGGCGCAGCCACAAGTTCCTTGGGCATTCTCCACGTAACTTTGATATTTGCCTTTGCTCATCTGGTCAGTGCTTCTGAGTAAGACAGAACTCCAAAATTTAAAAGAAAACACAGCATGGCACATGGAGACATTCCTGCTTTTGGCAGTCAGACAAAAATAGCTGCAGAACTCAGCTTATACCAGCCTCAGGATTCGCAGCAAAATGGTGGATTTACACAAAAGCTACAAAGTATGTTGAATCAGTAGCATTCATTTGGTTAATACTAGTGATGCATGCGTTAGACTTTATGATAAGAGTATCCCTGGTGGTGGTGTGGACTGGGCACAGTGCTGCAGGAGCTGCTGGGGTGGTGTTACCCTTCCTTTCTGTTAGTAGAAACAAGTCTCCTCATACATATGAGGATAGAAATAAGAATGATCTCCAAACAAGAAGGTGGATTCATGCAACTGCCCAATCCAAGGGACATGCAAAGCCACTCAGGAATCTGAACCACTTGGGCAAGGAGACTTCACTGTGCATTGTTCAAGAATGGGTTGTACATACCCCTGTGTGTGTCTGGAAAAATGCAAAGAGAAGGAGCGAAAAGGCATGTGGCCATGAAGGAGGGAACTCCTGGGGATAGGTGGCAACCAGCAGAAAAATGTCTGCATTTGTTAGAAATACCCTATTAGAAATGGCCCTAGAAATAACTCTTTATATTATCAGTTGGATTAAAGACTGGTGTAAAAAATGAGAATAGTCTTATATAGATGGAGGGCCATGGAGTTGTGCCATCGTTGTTCGGTAATGAGCATTAGTGGTTCCTTACTTTCCATTAAGGATATATATTCTGCACACATTCTTGGCATATGTAGGTATTACAAGTATACTTAGTATACAAGTATACTAAGAACCCACCAGAAAGACATTTCAGAATTCACTGCTCTGCCATTGTAATTCTGCATTTGGGAGTTATACAGAATTGAAGCTATGTGTGATGGGCACAGGCTACCCCAATCAGAGATTCCTTCATGGGACAGCTCTTGTCTGATGAGTTTAGAGGTCCAATAAATAACTGCCTTGAAGGTTACCAAAGATGAGCTTTGGGGATACTGGTTCTCCAAAGGCCAGAAAGGCCAGCAGCAGCCTAAAGCCACTGAAGGTTCAACCACACAATTTTTAAGACTGGGTCGTTTTATGTGAACTTGTGGGTTTTCAAATGAAACTCTAAGCTGGATTTGAAACAGCAATGTCTACAGTCTCCAAAAGCCACTTCTCTAATGGTTATCCAGAGGAAGATTTGATAAAATCATTATCTGACACTCTACTGTGAAATAACTCTTAGCCTGCCGCCCAAATGTTCACACGTTTCCTCCCAAATCACTCTTATTTAAGGTTGATCAAGCATGTAGGATGAGTTACATTGGACAGACAGGGTTTCTCTTTGATATTTTAAATTCCTTCCAGGTTCTTAAAAAGGCCAGCTTTCCTGCTCCAGTGCTAGGATAACTCTTTGCCTGGAGGATAACACCCAATGAAATTCATGTTCAAACTCCCCTAATTAAGATCCCTGAGATAAATGAGCAAATTAAAGCAAAAGAGGAAACATGCTCACACTGCTGGTTTCCTCTTGCTTGGCTCCTTACCAATTTCAAACTTCAGTTTGAAAAACTATAAAAGGATCTGCTACTAAAACATGCCCATTCCCTTCCGAATGATTGTGTATTTTCCATGTGATTCCTGCTGGTATTTTGGACAAATAAATAAATATATTAAAAATATTCTCCTTGACAGATCGTGTATGAGATGCATTTTGGAAACTCCCCATAGCCTGCACTATACCTCTCTTGCTGATGTTACAAAAGAGCAAAGGTAGGAAAAGTTTTCTTTTGTTTCTTTTGTTAAGTTTTTCTTTTGGGCAGAGGAGTAAGAATCAAACCACTGTGTCACAGGGCTCTTCGTAGGTCACTGAAGCTTTACTTTCACTCTTCCTGTATATGCTTTTAGACAAAAAAAATAAACCATAGAATCATAGAATGGTTTAGGTTGGAAAAGACCTTAAAGATCATCCAGTTCCACACCCACAGCAGAGGCACTTTCCACTAGGTCACAGGTTGCTCAAAGTCCCATCAAAACTAAAAGACAACAACCTTTAAAAGAGAAATTACAATGGTTTTGGAAAAGACCTCTAAACAGATTAAAGTTTTTGTGTCCCGTTCTAAATTACTTTTGTTGGGCCACATGAAGACTTGCAGTTTGGGCGGCAATCTGACCTACAGGCCAGCTGCAATCTAACAGAATTGCTCTCATTTCCTGCTCTGATCTCATCTCATCTGAGTATCTCAGATGCAGGCAAGGAAAGGGGCATGTGAGCTATGGCAGCCTGGAGCTGGCTCCCTGATACCGTGCTTTGTTTGGGAACCCCTTACCTCCTCTTCCCTCACGTGACTGAAATACCAATATACTCAAGCACTGACGAGGCTAGAGTAGTGAGTGTGAAAACTGTCTCTTTATGTTCTTTCTTTCTTTGTTTTCTCTATATTATACCAGAATTAAATCTCATTTATTTCTTAATCAATAAAGATCCAGCTCCAGGTCCTACAGGGGGTCTTCCACCCCAAGAAAGAGATCTTACTCAAGCTCTCGTTCTTCCTCCTCCCCTGAGAGAAGCAAGAAGCGAAGTCGTTCTCGATCTTCTTCATCTGGTGATCGCAAAAAAAGACGATCGAGATCACGGTCACCCGAAAGGTTTGGGTTTATGTAGAATAAGAATGGGTGTAGTTAAATGTGTGATTTTTATTTATTTTTTCTGAAGGACTTGAGATTCACTGGGAAGGAGTTGAATCTGATCAGTTATTCTGATATTTAAAGTAGTTTTCTCACTTCCCCTACTCTTTACTTTTTATTAAAACCTCTGTAATTGCTTCTCCCCAATGAAACTTCTTCCTGGTAGAAGCATGTTCCATAGAAAGACCTGGGTCACCATCTTTCAGTGTGTGAAAGCATTAATGTATACATTAGTGATTTAGATTCATATGTAAATATTGCCTTTAGAAGCTGTATTCTACTTTCAATATTAAACTTCTAGCATTAAATTCATTTTCATGACCTTAAAGTGGTTTAAATTTATTTCTGTGTCCTTATAAGGCCCCTGTCAGATACACTTTGCTTCCAGCTATTGTAGGGTACAGACTACTCAAAGTGGATGCTAAAATTAACTTCAACTCATTTCTTTGCATGCTTTCTCCATTTATATCTTGCAGATGCCGCAGATCATCATCTGGATCTTCCCATTCTGGTTCCCGTACAAGTTCTAAAAAGAAATAACGTATTAAAGCTCACCTTTAAAAAACAAAAAACCCAGGAAAAACAAATTCCAGTCAGTGCATGAGACATTTTTAAGAAGTTGGTGTCTTACTTGGTCAGAAGTGCTAAATCTGCTAGTAGAGGTGCATGTCTGTCCTTGCTTTCTGGAAACCTGCAGCTTTGTTCATGAAACAAAACGTGAGATAGCATTTTAAGCCATAAACTCGTCACACAGGAGGTGTGAGGATTTATTACGTGAGTAAAGAGGGGAGTTACTATTATTTTTCAAGACTCAGTTGCTCAGTTTCTGGCTCTCTTACTCAATTCCTGGCTCTCTTCCATGTAAGAGCAGGTACGTTCTGACACCACTTTGCTCTTCATGTGACAATTAGAAGAAGAATCTGAGGAATGCAGAAGAGCCCATAAGCTTTCTGCATCCAGCTCCTGAGCTTGTTCATACGGGACCACACAAGATTAGTGTAGCTGTAGGGCTGGGCTTATCCACTGGATGACAGTAGTGAGTACTTAGGTCTAGTTATTGTTTGGTATTCTGTGTTGAAGTACAGGTGGATGACCCTCTCTTTAGCTCTGCTCAGTGCAAAGTAGTTATTAAGTACCTAGAGCAGCAGATGGTTCTGTAGAGAGTACATTAGACCTCATTCTTTCCAAGCAATGATGTTTGAGACATTGGGCACTGTCCTCTCCAAAGTTGGTGCCCCATAGCTGCCAGTGCCTATCACTAGGAATGGTTTGCTGCCATCAGCAATGTGCCCTTTGCAGAGGATACTGTCTCTGGTGGTGTCGCACACATGGACCCTGGATGCAGCGATCCTCTCCTATAAAAGGATCACTTCAGGAGCTACTCCGGAGATGGAGGCATGTGGAACTAGCTTCTTGGAATCAAGTGAAGCTTCTGCAGGCCATCTGTAAAATTCATTTGGGGCTGACTAAAATTTTTAAGGTATCTGAATTTTATTTATATTTAAAAGTGAGAATTAATAAACTCTGTAGAAAGTGCTGACATCTTAAATGTGTTCTTCATCAGTCATTCTTCTTCCCTTAAACATAATTTATGGCTTAAAATGCTTCATTGAATCTATTTGGATAGCAATATCACATTAAGACTTGGTCTCTCTTGAGCTCCGTTTGGTTAAGCAAGGTTTAAGTATCATCAGTACCATCACAAGGTAAGTATGTTAAGGAAAGTTCTTCTTTTTAAGCGAGCAAACAGCAATATATCTGCATTTACTTGAGTCCTAGAGCTTCCAAACTCCTTTTTGACCACTGCTTTTTAAAATGAACTGCACAGAAGCAAACGGAGCAACATTTAAAAACCAGATTCTTCCTTTTCTTCCTTTTATTTTTTAAGACACTTCATTTGGACTGATGTAGAAGCAAAATGGTTTTGGTGTGGAGATATTTTGATAATTTCTTTTTTGCAGAACTAAAAATGCTCTGCAGTTTCTTTAATGCTTTCTTTTCTAATTTCAGTGCTAGGTGTGTGTAGGTTGCACAAGAGCAGGTTAGTCTTGTAACTGCCTCTGACAACTTCAGTCCAACTACTAAATTGTACAGATTGGAGCCTCTAGACGCGATGTTGTTAGCCTTTGGGTTTTCTCCTTGTGCTTTGTATTACAATTGTTGCTGTACTTAACAGATGGAAGTTTTTGCATTTAGCAAATGATAGGCTACCAGACAAAGGAAAGTGATGGTTTCATTTGGCTTAGATAAAATGTAAGGCAAAATGATTCTGTAGACAAGTGTAAATAAAGCCTGTGAGTCAACTGTGCAGCGAGTGCTCTCTCTTGGAAACAAAAAGCGATCCTTCAGTGTACTTGTAGTGGTGTGACTGCAGTGCAAGAAGAGTGGTTTTTATCCTTCTCTGGCCATATATATTGTGCATTTTCAGATTGTTTCAGTTCTTTAAGTACTGAAAATACTTCAGGATTTAAACAGCAGCATATTTAAAATGAGCTGTTAAGAAATTCAAGTTATTTTCTGTATCTTCTTTTCAGGCTGTTTTTAGAGGAGGTATATTTAAATTAATTTCTACATTTTAAGTGACAAAGGCACAGTGGCTGTGGTTTGCATGCAGAATACTTCTTCGTATTTACTGGATCAGCAAATAAGTGAGAACCAAGTGATCAAAACTGATACGGTTCACCTCTGCTCAGACGCAAAGCTGTCTGTGGCTCAGGCAGTAGAAGGCTGTGGGGTTGCTGTGGGGTTACTGTGGGGAGAGTTGGTGTGGGTTGGGATACAATGGTCTCCAGTGACCTAGCAGTATGTTTTTCTGTTTCACTAGAAATCATTCTCTTGCCCTCAGTATATTCACAGGAGTCAGATCAATTGCTGCCTGCAGAAATAAACTGTGTGCAGCTTTATCAAAGATAAGTGATGTTTGGCATGGAGGAGGAAGTGGAGATTAGGTCAAGTTTAAGGGTAATGTGCTTTTCTAAGAAAAACTAAATACCTTCATGGATAGTCAGGGTGGGTTTATACAAGAGTTCTTCTGTAGGAAGTGAAAACTGGAAAGGGATTTGAGGTAACACTGGCCTTTAATTTTGTATAAATTGGGCAACTTTAAAATTCCCTGATAAGTTTTCTTCAGTCAATGATAAAAACCATTAAAATGTGAGTGTTAGAACATTTCAAACCAAGGTTGCGTCATTTCTGCTAACTCCTCTACACTGCTGTGTGATAGAAACCACTGTGATGAACAACCAGAGATTAAATAGGCCCTGTGTTGGGTCTTCCCACTAACTTCAATTTACTAACTTCAATTTACTTATACTTAACTCCTGCAGTTAGCTGTTAACACCGAGTAATCTGCAGTAGTTTTGATCTTTTCAGTGCATT
Source organism: Micropsitta finschii (assembly GCA_034783455.1). Classification (NCBI taxonomy): domain Eukaryota; kingdom Metazoa; phylum Chordata; class Aves; order Psittaciformes; family Psittacidae; genus Micropsitta; species Micropsitta finschii. The sequence continues at coordinate 84,175 of JAVHNF010065677.1, forward strand.
AGGCATTGCTCACTGGCCATGCCTTGTTCTGGTGGGGGTGATGTGTTGCACCATGGGCTTGTATTGATTATCATTTAAAACATTTCAGATTCAATGGTGCTGTCACTGGGAATCATTGAACATTATTTGAAGAGCAGTGAAAAATACTCCCACTGCTGAAGATGCTGACTTGAAACCTTTCTAATTGTCAGTGTAGAGCACATATGGTTTGGGTGGGGAGGGACCTTAAAGCTCA
>JAVHNF010065679.1:0-10288 GCA_034783455.1 Micropsitta finschii
CTGCTCTGGTTGCTGCTGGTGCAGGCAGCCATATATGCACCTCCACAGCTCTCCCTCAGTGGCAGGATCCCACCAGACTTGCAGTACTCTGGCACAGGCAGGGAGGCCCAGGCTGCTTTGGGCAGCTGCCTGGTTTGCCTGTGCCTCAAGCAGGCCTGGCTGGATGCTCTCAGCTCCGATGTGGTCCAGAGGAGAGAAAACAAGAGGCATTCCTGCCGTGTGAGGGGGAGCGCAAGGAAGCAGAGCTGTCACACAGCGCTGTACGTCATATCCCGCTGACAGATACTGGCTGCAGCAAAGAGGCTGTAAACCAAAAATAGCCCCTTTCTTCACACATGAAATAAACATTTTGGAAGGCATATGTGCACCCAAATCTCCACATCCTGAGCTGTGAGGTGCCCAGCAGAGATGCTTAGCACTGGAAAGAGGGGTTCACCCACCTGCTCCCAGGAGTTGGGTGGATGTAGCATGGCTGGTGCAAAGGTGCCAGCCTGGCCTGATCCTACACATCCCTGTATTTTGTGTCCCAGCTCAGTGTAGGCCAGCTCTTGGTCTGCAGTATCATGTGCATCTCCCATCTTCCACCAGCTTTGGGGACTGTACCTATTATCTCTGACAGCTCCTCCTTCTGGAAGGTGTTGCTTATAACCCCCATGCAGTGATTTACCTCTGTTTTCCATGAAGGACAGAGCAAAATGTCCCCATTAGGCTTGCTGGCATCTTGCTGTTGCTCTACTGAAAGCCTAATTCTCCCCAGCTTTTCCCATTCACCTTTCTTAGGGAAAACTGTCTCTAATTTCTAACTAGGGAAAATGGAGACCACTCCCTATCCCCAGCACTGAACACTGGGAAGTTGAACATAGGTGGTGACCTAATGGCATTAAAATTGCTTTCTCCCCATGCCCATGGCTCCACATCTCCATCTGCTCACAGCAGAGAAGAGCTGGATTTCCTCCTGGCGAACAGTGCACATAGAGTGGAAAATTGGGGGTGAACTGGTGAAAAGGCTGGGTTGGAGCTCAAAGTCGATGAATCTGCTCCAAGGTCAAGGAACTGCCGCTTTTGCCAGCACAAAAGAGTCCAGCTGTTTTTCAATTTACACAGGCAATCTTGCCGAATGCAGATTACCACTATCAAACTGTATGTCTGCAATGGTAAGGACCCCCTCTTTGCAAAGTCCCTGGCACAAAATACATGCTGTGAAATGGGAGGTCGGAGTGCTGAAGTGATTTAAGAGCCTTTGCTCCAACTGAAGGATTTTGAAGGGGTCTTCATGTTTGTTATGTTTCTGTGTTCTAATATCAATGAGAGAATTAAATCATTATATTAAAACATCAAAACACTAATGCTTTGTTTTCATTGGCATGAACCAAAATGATCTAACTCAAAAGCCATGAAATATCAGCCTTTCTTTTTTTTTTGCCGATGAATAATAAGATCTCTGGCTGCTTGTGATAGTAAATTTAATAATGTCAGTGATTTGAAAGGTTTGAGTCTTAAACGTGAAGAAATGTGTTTTAGCCCTTTCACCCTCTGCCTTTTTCTCCCCCCCTCTACTACTGTCAGGAAGTTTTGTGGTAAATAAGCCAAAATGCATAGATTAGAGCCCATTGGTCTCATATACCAGGTGAGTGCCAAACTCCACATACCCACTGCAAACCTCCATCTCCCAGGTGGTCTGAATTTGCTTATAGCTGGGTCCTGTAAGCAGATTTAATATTTCATAAGCACTGCTCCATCTCATGCCTATATTATTGACACCACATGGAAGTCAGGAAATTGGTTCTTTCTGGGAACAGTTTGCAGAAATATGCAGCCTGTCAGCTCCTTTCTCATGGGGTGCATTAACAGAGGGGCTCACAATTACAAGTAATGAACCTTCTCCAGATGTCTGCAGTGACTCAGCTCCAACTTTATCTTCGACGTACGAGATGGACTTGACAAGATGGATTATTTGTGGATATAATATAATAACTTTGCGAAACGTGGAATTCCCAATTATTGCAAGGCAGGCAAAGTATTCGGTAGGAGAGAGAATGCCAAGATTTATCCGCTGGATAAACAACAACAACCAAAAGGGAAATAAGCTGTGCCATGTCCCCCTCTTGAAACTACAAATGTTCCCATGCTGTTTTAATTCTTCCTCTTTACAATATCGTTTATGTTACACACATTAAAGTTAAGTCATGTCTTTAATAAGATGGAAACTGGAAGTGAGATTTTGAAGGAAAAGGAGCTTGGCGTCCTAAATTTACTCTGCTCTTGGAGAGTACAGAAAAACAACAGAAAGGATGGGATATACCAAAGAAAGCAATTTTAATTGTCATCTTCCATGGAAAATTGAATCCAGTCGTTCCCCGCTGCTGTGAGTGCCAACGTGCTGGGCTATATATGGGTGGGTGCTTATTTTAGCAATTCAGCTGTACAGAAGAAGTGTAACCAAAGTGAAATTTCTTGGGTAAAGTTCTGGCTGCGAATGATGCATAGGGTTTCTTGTGTTATAAATTTTAAAATGGGTGTTTTAAGGCCAGCATCAAATAATTGGTACAAATCTGTTTCACTTTGGGTTTGATTAAGAGTGATAATTTCATGCTAATGCCCTCCGAAGGCATACTTGTCAGAAGTGGATAAAGAGATGCTGAATTATCTTTCTTTTAAATCTCAAATCTCCTGGTACCCAAGTGGTAAGACTGGGGTCTCCTTGGGGAAGTATTTGTATATCTTTCTGGGCTGAACTGCAGGTTTGTTTGATGTGGATCTTCAAGATAAAATTACTGCACTCCAGATGTTACAGTTTAAATGTTTGTACATAGGGATTTCCTTGGTTGTTGAAGAGAGGAGACTCAAAACAGACTCTATCATTCATGCATCTATTTCTAGCACATGTTTTGCTATGTTTGAGGAGACGAATGTCAAGAGGAGCTTTTATAAACAGGCCTTTCTTTCTCAGAGCACGGTTTGTTTACCAGGTAATGTGCAGAGCAGGCTTCTTCAGTGCTAACAGCAAACTGCTGATTTAAACTATCATGCCTCTCCCACCAGCTACAAAAATCTTCTTTTCTGGTCACTATGAGAAAACAAAGGGAGAAATTCTGCTCCCTACGTGTTGCTTGAGATCTGCTCTGCCTGCACGCTTATCAGCTGCCATTGCAGCTTCTGCAGCAGCTTTTGTCCAGGTGTGGGGAAGGCTGAGCTCTGGGAATGATGGATCCTGCCTGGCCCTGGCAGGATCTGAAAAACCCTGCTTCCATACCTGCTGCACCCTGGCTCTTTGCTCCTCTCAGGGTTTCCTTGTGCTCCCCTGTTGCCCTGCCACCCCTGTGCTATGTGCTGCGTGTCACTGGGGTGGTGTGGGGACCTGGATAGGAATAAGTGCAGCTGTGTATGCGTTTGCTGGCTGCATCCCCTGCACTGGCATCAGTCTTAGCATTGCAAAGTGAAACATAGGCAGGACAACAGATGTAAAAATGCTAAACATCATGCCGTCAGCCAGCTGATAGGAGGAACTGACAGACATTAAGTGTTTCTCTACAAGAAGAGTTCACTCAATATCAGGCCTGCACTGTTGACACTTTGAGAAAATAGTACCTATTTGGGAAGGAGCAGAGGTCTCCCCCTTGCATTTTTGTGCCAGGGAAGAGGCAGCGGTGCTGTTTAGTTGCCACAACTCTTTATGGGTGTCCTCAGCAATCTGAGACAGAAACATGACTCAAAGCAGTAGCAAGCATGTGTGGAGATACAAATCCCTTCAAAGGGAAAAACGGCACATCAGTGTGGTTGATAATTATCAAAAGGAAAAGCCAGCCCTTTGTAAAGAAGAAAAAAAGAGTCCACTGCAGGATGGGATCTATCCTGACACCAGTTCTGGTGGCATTGCATGTGGCAGTGAGGGAGCAGGGCTGGGATTCCTCTCTTGGATGTCTGTAGAAGTCAATGATGTAGAAGGGGTTGTTCTGCTTATGTGAGGACCAAGGGAGCTGGGGGCTAGCTCAGCAATTGTTATTCTCACCCGGTCATGTGCGGTGGCCTTGATGTCCCAGGTGATGTCTTTGTCAGCATGGAGATGCAGAGGAGGGGTTTAGTTCTTCACTTCCATGTATCTACAAGCCCTGCTTTTGATAATAATTCAGAAATCTGGGGAAGAATAGACAATCCTAGTAACAGTGGGGAAGAAGCAGGGGGGTGAGGAATAAGGTGGTGGAAAGGAGACATGCCCTGAAGTCTGTCCCAGTCCTGTGTGCCCCACACTAAGGTGTGGAAGGGTCTGTAAAGCCTCATATGAGGTGAAAGCAAAAAGCAATCATACTTCTCCCCATCTTCCTATGAAAGAGGAAAAGCATCCGTGTGTGAGCATCACATGGAGCTCCGAAACACATCCCTGAAGCAACACCCCTGCCTTTCCCTCCCTCTCCATGCACATAGACAGGCAGCTCCAAGCCAGCACCAGCGGCCACAGATGAGGTGAGCCTGCTGCGTGCAGCCACCTGCACCCGGCACACGCAGTGACTTCCAGCCGGAGCATCTGGGGCTCAGGCTGCCTCTTTCCGGGCACCTCATACCTCTCCATCTATGGTGGTGGTCTCAGATGAGCCTGCGGCTCTGCGGCACAGCATCTGCTGGCGAACAGGACCTGCGCTGCTGGCCCCAGGGTGCAAGCGGGCGGCCTCATCGGATGTTTCCCAAGCGGCTCAAGGCGTTTGTAGTGAGAAAGGAATGTTCTTCCTGTCCCGCCCCATCCCCTTTCAAAGCCCTGCATTTCCCAGCCGGCCATATGACTGCCTTCCCAATATATTCTTCCCTTCAGCTGTATTTTAACTTTTTTAGGGTTATTGCTAGCCTACAGTAATATAGGCAAACTTATGCCTGGGAGAAATATTTCCCTGCAAAACCCCATGGAGGAGAGCTCACCTTCTGCCATGTTGCCCAGGTGAGAGGTTCACCTGCACATCTCATGCAGGCACATCCATGGTGTTTTTGAATACAGCCCTTGGTTCATCCCCACTCAGGCAGGTCCAGGTGGGCTTTCATACTGCCATTTCCCACTGGGTGGCAAGAAATCTGGTGCCTTGATAGTCTTCTAAATGGGGCTGCAAACTAGGCACAACAGTCTTCATTCTGAGGAGGAAGGAAAGCCAAGACTGTTTGATTTTGTTGTTACTGCTGTAAAAGCTTGCACCTTTTGTCTTTGCAGCCAGGAGAAGACACGTGTCATCCAGTGAAGGGGACAGCATGGAAGGCAAGGAGAGCAGCTATGTGCTGGTGACTGTACTCTGCAAGGTGACCTTGTATGTGCCATGACAACCATCTTCAGTCCTAGCAAGCCAGTGTCTGGAGAGCTTGTCTGGCCATTGCTAAATGCTCCTGGAGTTTGGAGGCCTGTTGCAGTGCTATGGAAGTCAAGTCCTGGCTGTCCAGAGGATGTCTTGATAAACTGAAGGCCTGAGGAGGGTAACAAAGGCCAATAAAGAAGAAATAAGAAGCATAAGGAGTGCTGTGGCTCAGAGACATGAGCTTTCCAAAGATGGGCAAAGAAAGCTTATTGATGCTGCAGGGTCTTAGACTTACCTGTGGATGATAGCAATATGCATTTTTGTTTGGTCTAATTCCACCTTCTGCTTTCAGCTTGTGATGACTTTTAAGACAAAAATATGCAAGAAACTGAGCAGCATTTTTGCTGTTCTGCACAGGCTCCCCCAAAGTGTTGTATACAACATCTCCCTGAAGTTCTCAGTAGTGCAGTTTCAGGTGCAGAAATGTTTGGTGTGCGCAAATGATGACAAAAACAGTGGGAAAGTCACAGTCTAAACTTCAGAAACTTGAAAACTCTGTTTTGCAGTGGTTATGGTGACCTTACATGTGTGAGAGAATGGAGATTTGAACCTCTTCACTGTATCAGCTCTAATGTGACTGCGATCCCCCAGATAGCAAGATCTTCCCTGAGAGGTTCCCCCAGGGTGAGACATTCTCAGCCTGCAGCCAAGGGCAGGGGTTGTATTTAAACTGGAGGGTGAGGAACAGACTCATTCAGCCACCCTGTGTGCATGAAAAGCAGTTTTGCTGCAGACCTCCATGACTGATTTTTCAGCAGCTACACATAGCCATGCAGTTGCTGGATGTGTTTTTTTCACCACCCCACCCAGAGCACTCATCTCAAATGATGCTCTCGGAGCAATCTGCATGAGGGCTGCGAGTTCTTTGCTTGATGGCAGGAAGACTGAGAGACAAAGTCATCTGGTGGATGTTCAGGGTGAGCTTTGAGAGCGAAGTCCTTGGGAACACACACAAAGATGGTGCCTGCCAGCAAAAACCTTGGGTTTTTTTGGATGCGAAGACCTGTCTCAAGAATGCCTCATTCCCATGACCTGAGCACTGCCCCTGGATCAGACCCAGCATGCACTAGAGCCAGAGTGAGTACTTTGAAAAGACTCCGCTGCACCTCCCAAAGCACATATAAAGAATTCCCCGGGGTATATACCCCTCCTGGCTCCATCCATACCAACTGCTCAGTCACTTCAGGCACTGCCACTTCTTACCTTGGGCAAGAATGGCTGTCTGCAGCTTGTAGGTCCCAAAGATGGCAGTCCTTGACTCCATAGCTTGGTTTTCTCCACTGGGTGGATTATTTGGTTCACTTCTGAGGTGCAAACTGGCAAATATACAGAATGGAAAGCAGAAAAGCAAAACAGGTTTTGGAGTAAGATCAGCTAGGGAGCGATGAGGTGGAAAAATGGGGAAAATAGGGGGGAAAGCAGCCTGGCAACATAAACGTAGTTTTCAGGGCTATGAACCAGCCTGGAACAAACAGGTACAATTGTTTTTTTTCTGGGTTAAAAGGATCTGTGCCACTTCAAGTAGGGTAAAATAACTGTCCATGGTTGTGTGAGCTCCCTTGCAGCGCAGTACTTTGCAGCTCTCCCTTTAAGCCATCAGCATGGGAGACCAAGACTACGAAGGATAGTCCTAGGTGACTGCATGGCTTGTGTCACTGTCCTTGGTCAGTCAGCAGTCCCCTTTGTTCCCTGGCATGTGGCACTGGCGGAGCAGACCTCGGCACAGCCGCACAGCCGGAGCAGCAGGACTCCCACTGTCCTGTCCCAGAACACTTTGTCCTTGGATGCTGCTCACGGTGCGGCTGCTAGGACAAAGACCTACGAGCCAACATAAATCATTGTTTGAAGTCTGCAATGACAACATGGAGAAACATTAATGGGATCGTTTAATAAAATCCACATTGTTTCCATCGGAAAGCTGTATAAACAGCACTATCAGGGGCTTCCTAAGCCAGCCCTTGAAGGCCGTGAGTGCATGCTATTCGGCTCATGCTCATTGCATGTGGAAGGAGACAGGGAGCTGGATCGAACAATTGATTAATCAAATAGTAGTTTGGCTCTGGGGCAGCTCACATGGGAACCAGGATGCTGCACTACACACCCTTCCCTTAGCAGCAAGCTGGCCACCTCCTCAAGCCCAGCTGTAGGTGAGGGATGCACGGAAGAATGTGTGACGCCTCTTGATTGCATTTACCTTCTCATCCAGCCAGCACCCATGGGTCCCCCCTGCAGCTGGTCCTGACTTAGAGATCTCCCCCACTGCTCTTGCTGCGAAAATCAGCTCAGTTAACCATTGCCACCTTTATCTCTTCCTGTCCACTGTTGCTTAGTGACTGTGAACCCACTGTCCCGACATGCCATGCTTGGAGTAAGGCTGAGTGTGGATATGTTCATGCATTTTGGCCTTGAGCCTGTGCCTAAATTCATTTTGGCTTAATTAATCTGATGTATCTGATGATATGTATAATGATCTAGGGGGATCAAGGAGTTCTCAAAGCATCACCCAGGACAATAGACTCACCTCTCTGCCAAAATTCCCTTCAGGAACATTTTCTCAGTGCAGGATGCACAAGTTCCCGCAAGGTTCTTGCTGGAGGTTTTGCTGATACTGATGTCTTGACTGCTGCTGTGATGGAGAGTGTTTTCCCATAGAGGAGCAGAGGAGCACAGGCTGGAGGAAGCATGGGCTGTCTTGTCCATATTTTGCAGAGGGGCAAAGTATTTTCCTGCATTGGCTAAGGGCACTTGAGGGCTGCTTTGATTTTTCTGGTACTTTAAGGAACTGAAGATCTGAACTTGGTTTCTCTGAGCAAAGCCTAGAGATGGGCAGTGCTGCCAGCTCACAGGATTTTATTGCAAGCTTTGTGGTATTTCTTAAATGCCAGTTATTGAATTCATGTGACTATGTGAGAATGTCAGTGTTTGTTTAAAGTTTTTTCAAGTGAGGTGTGAAACCTGGGATCACCTGCAAGACTCAGAAAATCTGAAGAACAAAAAATACGCTTTTACAAAATATTGGGGTTTGAGGGAGTTTCATGGTTTTGGGGAGCTGGGCTTGATTTTCAATGTGGTTGTTTGTGCTGAGAAAGTGCAATTTTAGTAGCAAAGTACCATTTATAGGGAGAGCCTATTTATAGGGACCATGGTGAAGAAAGAGCATGAAAAGCTGTGCCTAAGAAGTGAGGCCTTGACAGTATTTTCCTGCCTTGAATTTGTCTCCTACCATGCGACATGAGTTTGTCTCTCCTCTAGAAGAACGGGCCACCCCAAACCCATGGCACTGCACCAAGCCTGGGTGCCCTCTGCTGCACACCTCCTCTGCTTCCAGACATGGATCAGCATCCATGAAGGTCTGGCTGCACCTCATGACACTTTAGGTGTCTCCAGGTGATCCACTTCTGTCAGGCTCCCTATAGAGCTGGTGGGCAGAAATAGGTACTTCCAGGGCCCCATTCACCCATCATCTTCTGCAGCAAAAGGGGAAAAGGGCACTTTGGTTTTCCCTTTTCTCTCTGATAGTTATAAAGGAAGCCTGTGAGGACCACCACAGATGAAGGTCAGAGATATTGTGCCAGGTCAGAGGGGTGGGAAACGTGGCCATCCGGGCCTGACAAATGTCACAATGTGGTCTTTCTGGCAGGCAGGACACTGCTTAGAGGTGTCAGGGTACCCTGTAAAGCAGGTGACTGCAGAACTATGATAAAAAGATAGCCAAGTCGTTTCATATCTGCAAGAGATGAAAGTTTTGGAGGTGGGACAAACTTCAGCCCCATATCCATCTGAGAAGAATCCTCAGACATTATCAGGCCAAGTTTCTAGACCTCCATTCTTACACCTGCTGCCATAAAACTTGGAGAGTCCACAGCCCCACCAGTGACAACTCTTCACTTCTTCTGAGGACATGTTTCATCCTTTTCTTCTTTTCCTATTTTAAAGCAATAGATAAGGGAGTCAGAGCCAGTGCTGCAGTTGCCATCACCGTTCCTGATTTTCCTTGGCAAGGCTGGTTTCTCTCCCCTTTCTGCTCCCTGCTGGCTGCATTCTTTCAGCCCCTTTCCTACCTCTGGAGGTCTTGGTGAAATCCATTCTCCAAAATCTCAACCGCCCTTTCCATAAATCTAGCATTTTTTTCCTGAGAGTCCTCCGGTGAAACCTTGTGGCCATTGCACCTTTCAGCAAGACCAAGAAACTCGATTTATGTAGCTCCAACTTGCTCCTGTCTCCAGTAATTAGTTTACCATATGTTGATGACCACCATCCATGCTGAATTATGTATGTAGTATGGATAACTACTGCTATGACGCTTAGTGTATAAAGCAACCCACAGCACCTCTTGATTTTTGTGAGCATTTGGCTTCAGGCTCTGTGCTGGTGCAGTTTGCAGTCAGATTTGAGGTTTTGTTAGAGTCTGCCATGGGTACAGCCACCTCAGTCTGGATCCCTCCTCTGCTCTGCTCTGTAGTTTCTTGGCCATCTCCAAGAAAACTGCTTTGCATTAATCCTTTTTTTTTTTTTTTTTTTTTTTTTTTTTTCATCTGTTGCTCTTTATTTGTGCAGCAGCAACTTACTGGGTTTCCTTCTACAGCTGCACATTGCACTCCCAGATGTATTTGATCAGTCAAGGAAAAACACTTAAGTGTGTTTATTCCTTTCTGAACTTTTCTTTTCTCTTGAATACAGAGTGCAGCCACACTTGCTTAAGAGGCTTTCTTATGACAGTACCATTTTCTTTTGTATCTTATGGACAACATTTTGTCTGTTAATTTCCACCAGGGTTAAACCTTGGTCTGGCAGAGTCAGGTGGTTTCTGCATCTGGATTCAGTGGGACTGGGATTTCCAGCCTTGGACTCTGGTACAAAAAGTGGATCATAACATCTCATAGGAATGTGTTACTGAAAAAAAACCACCCCAAGTGGTTCACCAGCTCTCCTGCAGTGTTGTAGCTGCGGTTTTCCTA
>JAVHNF010065682.1:0-13443 GCA_034783455.1 Micropsitta finschii
TTGTTGCATTTGTTAGGATTGAGCAACAAGTTTTACATAATAACCCTTTTCTTTGACTATAAAGTGGCTGATGAACTCAGACCTGGCATTAAATTTCAGGAGTGAATGGTTCATTAGCTGTCACCTTTGTTGGTATCCTCACTAGGAACCTCAGTAAATGAAAGGCTAAAGTGGTGTGCAGAATGAGATAATCTTGGTATACTAGTGAAGCCTCAAAGCATACAACAAAGCTTCCCTATGTGCTTTCTGTGCCTATACAACAGTCTGTCATTTTGATCTATTAATCCAGCATCTTCCGTAAGTGATAACATGTCTTCATAGGAAAAAAAAAAAATCACTCCAAAGTTACGAGTTACTAAGTTTAGGAATATTAGGGAATATACACTCAGTCATCTCCCACACTGAGAAGAAAGCTCCTTGGGAGATTAGAAATCACTGCAGTTCTTAGCTAAAGCAGTAAGCAGAGAGCAGTGGGATTAACAAATGAATAGCATGTGAACCCACAAGCCATTTTTTTCTTTGCAGAGACAATTTAGACTTCTGTCTGAAAGACAACCTACCTTTCATTGTATATTATTACTCTGAAGCATAGGGCGACAAAGGTGATCCCAGGAAACCAGACACAGAGGTGAAAGAAGGACTTACTCTTCCTGTGTCATCAGAACACAGAAGAGAGTGACCTAACACACCTGATAAAATTAGTAAGGGGACTCACTGTTTTTCTGCTACACAGTAGTTTAGAAACTAAAATAGATCTATGGCTTAAAGCAATTCTTTCACTGTCATCATGAAAAGTGTTGATTTAGAAGCACAGCTAAGGTGATAAGCAGATCCAATGACTCTAACAGGACTGCTAAAAGTGCATATATACTCTCCTGGGTAGTAGCTGTGCAACTGGCCTCTCTGAAAGCTCCCACAAAGGAGGCCTTTAGAAAGGCCTTTCTAAACTCTACAGCTTGTGCCAGGTTTTGGTCAGTCCAGCTCAAGGTAGATGATCATCAAAATCTCTTGCCAGTTGTGAGAATCAGCTTAGGAGACAAGATGTAATTCCAAGGCTAATGTTTTCCAATGCATTTAAGAATTTCTGATAATATTACTTGCTGCTGCTGCACCAGAATCCTTTTTCAGACTGTGAACTATTTCAACAACCTACCAACTCCACGCCTCTCACAGAGGTCTCCAAGCACTACTGAAGTTGGTTTAATTCTTTTTAGCAAGTAAAACTTAGTAAGCTTAGAGCTTCTACAGTTGTGAATGTGACCAGAAAGATCCACTGGCCTAGGATTTACATGTCCTTAAATCTCTTTCCTGGGTCACCTGCTTTCCTCAGCCTTCATAACTTAAAATGACAATAGATATCACAGAAAAAGGTAGATAACTTCTGGACTTATACATCCATCTTCGCATTAAGTCCTCCCTGCTTAACTTCTCTTCCCAATGTAGAGAATACACTCATCAGGGAAGTATAGAAAAGACTGCTCTCAGTTCATTGATAAGGCATCTAAACTTTTACTCATTCTTTAATTTCATTTATTCTTTAACTCCACTGAAGTCAATGGCATTGCATGAGTAACCAAAAGCATGGTCTTGCCTCTTCAAGTTATTGTATCGTGTTCAAGATAAGTGCAAAAGCATAGAGGAGACACACAGCTATACTGAAACCAGAAAGACTGAACATGGGTTATGACTGACTGGGGCAAGCTAATTTGTACATTCAGCTCACATACACAGGGGAGTATGTAGGGAGTATTCCATTATAGCCTTGGAATTCTTTGCAGAGTGAGGGGAGATCCTTTGACATCCCAGCACATGAAAATGGAAGCTTATAGCTTAAGATATCAAATCTGCTTAAGCAGTTATTCTGCAACCAAAAAGAATCTTTAAAAATGTCAAATCTAAACCGGAAAAAAAATAATTGTAATACTGTTATTTTTCCATAGGACTAAGGGGGTAGAAGTACCACTATACAGTTTGGGATTAACCAAACTTCTGTGGAAACTTTTTACCCATAAATTAGATCTTTGAAAATTATTTGGTGTGTTTTGTCTACCATAGTCCGAACATTACCAATTATGGACTTTTATTTTTTTTCTAACTAAACCAGAATTTTTTGTCACTGTATGGCAGGCTTAAAGCAAAACTTTGCTGATACACAGTACCTGCTGGGCTGACTTAAAATATTCATTATGTAGAAATCAGGAACTGCTTACCTGGTGTATCAACTACCACTAACTAATTAAACAAATGCAGATCATGCTGTAATCGACAGTGCAAAGCAGAGTCTTTGTATCTTCATATGCAGTTATGTTGTGCCACAATCCTTATTGAATAAATATACTATTTTTCTAATACTTTCTCAAACCTCAAGGTAAGCTTAAACATGAAGTTATCTCTCATTTTCCACATCAAAATAATGTATGAATTTCATATTTCAATTTATATTTCTAAGAAAGCTTCCCATTTCAGCAGCTGTCCTGCTCTGGATCTCACAGTTCCTGACTGATGATCAATTTCTGATCTGAGGCCCTCTCACATGTGTTTTGAATTATCCAACTCTTCCACGCCTACCAGCTGCTCCTTTATCAATTATAGCCTTAGTATGTTCAAAGAAACCTCATAGGTCACTTAAGCGTGGCTTTCTCACCCAAGTCTGTGAAAACTATGTTTAAATGAGCTTTCTGGTTTTAACATACACTTTCAGGTGACTTCTAAGGTCCTGTATTATGCCTGGATAAGTCACTGATGTGGAATAAGGCACCACAGAAGGAAGGAACTGATGACCTGGGAAAGAGTCTCTACAGTTGTGGATGTGACATGAAGGCCACATTGGCCTAGGATTAGTCCTTAAACTTCTTTCCTGGGTCACCTGCCTTCCTCAGCCTTTGTAACTCTCAGAACCTACCCTATAGTGCTTTTCTATTATCTTTAGATCTGTTACTATCAGAAGTAGCACTCACTACGATTACAAAATAATTGTCACTTATGTTATTTCTGTTGATGAGCCATCATTCTCTTTTCCTTTCTTAATACCAGGCTTGAGTTCACAGACCTGCCCTCACTTCCCTTTCTGCCCTCTGTCTGGCAGTTCTCAAGGATTTTAGATAACATTTCTGTGCTTATGTTTCTCATATTTCCCCCTCTGTCATCAACTTTTCTGCTTCTGCCTGGTATCTCCTGCTGGAGATTTTGTCATCAATTTATGCTTGCTGAGGTACAAGGTTGTTCTGGTTTACCTTCACTTTCCCTTTTCTCCTTCACTACTGGCAGCAATAACATACCCCATTTCCACTATCTTCCCTCCCTTTTGCATGAGTCACATACAGATCCTGGGCCTTCCTTCTACCTCTCCAGCTTCAAGACCAATCTGTTATCATCTTCATAGACAAATTTGCTGTTTAGACCTCTTTGGTATACCCTACCACAACTACTGCAAAGTTCTCTATACTCCAAACATAAAATGCTCCTTTGCAACCTGAGGAAGACGTAGGTGATCAAACACCTCTCACAAATCTGACCACATCACTTACTCCTTAGCAGCCCTCCACTTGTTTTTCACCTACTGTCCTACTTCAAAGCCCAACCTAACTGCATTCCCCCAGTCTACTCCTCTGCTGTTGAGACCCGTGTTGTCCCCACCACTTCTGCATTCCAGCAGTATTTCTCAACCACATACCCTTCAATCATCTCTCCACCTCATCCTCTTATGGTGACACAACCTCCCATGATTCATCTACAATGGCTCAGCTTTCCAGGCTCCTTCATAAGCCCACTCCTCCTCAGATGGTGTCAGCAAATAAAACACAGAACATGTCTACGTACCTCTGTTACTTCCCTTCCACATTACCATCTCCCTGCTGTTCTTCAAGCTACTTGCAAGGCAGGAACATGTTTTCTGTAGATGTGAAACTGCTCCTGGCATTCTTTGAGAGCTAATGAGAATAAAAAGGAATAAACAACATGAACACAAATCATAACCCCCTACCAAGCCTGGTTTTTGGGAACAAGTGAACAGTAGGAAAAATGGAAGAAAAGATGGATAAATAGAGCAGGCGTGTGGAAACACGTAAAAGCACGATGCAGTAGGACATTCAAACCCCATCCCTGCTCATGATGGGAGGAATTTATGTCTGGGGAGATGCTGAATTTTGCCCTTCAGTGCATCCAGTTCAGGAAGGACGACAACAGCCATGGCTGACTTCAGCAGTGCTGGACAGTGTTACTCCAAGCCCAGTGCAGGGCACCACGGGCAAACCCAGCGCTTCCCGACGGAGATCCTAACTCAGTGCGACCATCGTGCCGCGGAGAGGAAGAGGCTGGTTACTTGGGACGTGAGCGGAGGGCGCCCTTCCTCCACCCGGGGGTAGCGGAGCAGGGAGCCCTGTCCCGGCACCGGTACGGAAGTACTCGAGGCGGCGGCCGAGGGGCCGCTGGGGTCGGGGAGGCGACGCGGCCGGCGCTAGGACCTGTGGAGCGGCGGCGGGGCGGGAGCAGCGCGCCTGCGCGACGCTGCCCGGCGAGCGGGCTAGCTGCACCGAGCTGCCCGGCGGCAGCTGCGGGAGGAGCGGCGGGAGGAGCGGCGGGAGGAGCAGCGGGCGCGCCGCGGGTCCCCGCCGGCAGCGCGCTCCACCCGGCCGCAGGGGCGGAGGCGGTGCTGCGGAAGGGAGGTGCGCGGCGCTGTCCGTTCAGCACCGGCGGGAGCTCCCGCCCCGCTCCGCCCCGCACCGCCCGGGAGGGCGCGGGCACAGCCCCGCCGTACCCCCGCGGCGGCTGCAGCGGCACCCGCGCCCCGATCACCTGCGGGCAGCGCCGGCTCCGCGATTTTCCTCCCTTTTCATTTTTCCGTTTTTTTCCCCCTGTGTTGTTGGCCACGTCCAACCAGGGAAGGGCCCTCCCCCTCCGGCACGTCCCCGCGCCCCGGCACCGCAGCGCCCGCGCTCCCGGAGCATGGCCCCCCCTGCCCCTGCCCCTCCGCCGCGGCTGCTGCAGCTACCGCGGCCCCAGAGCGCCTGACTTCAGACGACGGCGGTGCAGCGCCGGGAGCCGCCGTCAGCGGCTGCCCCTCGGAGCGGCCACAGGAGCGCCGAGCGGGGCCGGCGCCCCTCATCTCCGCGGGCCTGGATCGGGGCTCGGCTTAGGCACCGACTGCCGCCGAGCAGCCGTCCCCTTACGGGCTTGCTGCCTGCCGTGCTCGCTTGGATGATCCTGCGACATGCCAAATAAGAGACGAGATGGGCCAGGGCGACGAGAGCGACCGCATTGTGATCAACGTGGGAGGGACTAGGCACCAGACCTACCGCAGCACCCTACGCACCCTGCCCGGCACGCGGCTGGCCTGGATCGCTGAACCCGATGCCCACAGCCACTTCGACTATGACCCTCGCACGGATGAGTTTTTCTTTGACCGGCACCCAGGCGTCTTTGCCCACATCCTGAATTACTACCGCACTGGCAAGCTGCACTGCCCCGCGGACGTGTGCGGGCCCCTGTATGAGGAGGAGCTGGCCTTCTGGGGCATTGATGAGACCGATGTGGAGCCCTGCTGTTGGATGACCTACCGGCAGCACCGTGACGCCGAAGAGGCTCTGGACAGCTTTGGTGGGGCACCCTTGGATAGCAGTGCTGAGGACGGAGACATAGATGGCACCGGAGACTCTGGTGATGGTGAAGAGGAGCTGGAGATGACAAAACGCCTAGCACTTAGTGACTCCCCCGATGGCAGGTCTGGGGGCTTCTGGAGACGGTGGCAGCCCCGCATTTGGGCTCTCTTTGAGGATCCCTACTCCTCCAGATATGCAAGGGTAAGCTATGCAATCAGCACACTCATCAAAACACTCAAACATCCCTTCAGCCCCACTTCCTCCCAGCATCATCACGGTTATCTCTGCTCTCACAGCTGAGCAGCCATCCATGTGTGTGACCATATAAAAATCAGGCATGGGCTATGGGGACATAACCCATGCTTTCAAGCAGGCCCCATGCATGGGGCATGAGTGGACACCAAGGCATGAGCTTATTGTACTCATATATGGGCTTCGGGAGGGCCTTATTTTCCAACAGGCTCCTAAAAGCCCAAAATGCCTGTGGCAGGGTCCCATTCACAGGCCAGGGAAATCTCCATTATACCAGGTAATTTCCCTTCTTGCGCAGATTTTTACAGTCAGTTGTCCCCCAGTAAAGACAGACACCTTGTCCAGCCCTCATATGAGCTAAAAGCTGTCTCCTCTTTACAAGATGGAGAAAGGATCAGACAGGATGGAGAAGGAGCAGACAGTCCCTGGGCAACCAGGGGTTTTGGAGAGTTTCTAAGCCTGGACTGGAAAGGGAGTCTGTTCCTTTCTCTTTTCTCACACATATCAGGTTAAATATTTATGATCATGCTTCTCTGAGAACGGTAATTCAGTTGCTCACTTTCCTTCTCACTCTGTCTTTTCCCTTGTGGGAAATGCAAAGTATTAATCAGAGGAGGAGGTTCATTCATGTAGAAGGGACACTGTGTTTGATGGGTTTCTTGCCTGGCTACTGAAGGACAGCTCCTCCCCTCCTGAGCCTGCAGTTGTTTTGGAAAGTGAATGCACACTGGTGCAGTTCACAGCATAGCTGTGGATAAAGGTGGTCTTTAATAGTCACCCGACTCCTCTAAGTAGGTACCTGTCATGCTATTATATATGAGGATAACTACATTAATTAGGGTCTGATTCTGCTTCTGAAGTCTAAAGTAAAGAAAACCTTTACTTCAGGAACAGCAGCAGGATTTACTCCCAAGATAACCATATTGATAAACAAGAAAACAGGTAGGATAGTGCCTTTGCAAAGAAATTGGTTTGTGTAGATTTTACTCCTCTTTTAGACATACCTTTGTTACTGCATAACCGCTGCCAGACCTCAGTAGGGATAAGTGATGCTTTGGTGTGGGAGGATGATCAGTGTTCCTGAAGAGGATCAAAGAAGTGAGATCAGATTAGGGAGCAAACTGGACAGACAGAGGAAAGAGAAGTGGAAATGCAGAGAGCAAGGACAGGGGAGCTGGTTCTATATGAATGGGTGGTGTGGAATAGCACTGCTGGAGGTTTGAGGTCTGAGCAGAGATCGTCAGCTGGGAGCCGCTAGGTCTGCACACTGAATGAATGGGGAAAGCTGGAGCAGAGCCTGGAGTTATATCTTGGTGCATTTCTACAGATTCTTGTTTGTATACCCTTTGGCGACTCCCTCCCTGAACAAAGAAGTTAATATTTTAAATGAATTCCTTTAAACAGCATAGGGGATAAAAGAACAATAAAATATTTATCATGAGATGAAAGGATGATGCTGTTGAATTGCAGCTTTCAAATCCCAGATTTCTGCCAAGGGAACATGGAAACTGAGGGAAGGCTGGAGGGTATCCTTCAAAAGGCTTAGTTAGCTTCCTTTAATCAAGCCCAATGTTAGCAGGCATTGATTTGAATAGCAGATCTCTGGTACCCACGAATATGTTGTTAAAACACACTTTAAGTCAAAGCAGTGTGCTTGTCCAGGATTTTCTGAAAAGGCAAAGTGATAATGTTGTGCCAATGAAAAGAATACAGAGGCTGAAGAACCCTTCTGCTTGGAAGCACTGTGGAATTTCAGGCTGGAGGATAAAATCTATAACCAATATTAAGAGTTTTTGTGATGTACAAGCTGGAATTCTAGGAGGATATAAAATCCATTTTCTAATTCTTTATGGGTATTTTCATTTAGGAGCAGGCATTTTATAGAGTGATTTGGTTTGGGTTTTTTTTCACGCAGTGGATGTTACACTGTTTATTCACAGTTACATGTGTGTACCTGGTAGAATTAAACCATTGATTTACCTTTAACTTGTTCTTTCCTTAAAGTATCATTAAACTAGAGAAATATGAATTCTGGTCAAAGTTGAAGTGTATACTGAATATTTCATGGCTTAAATATGATTCTTTAACTTGTATCTATGGAGACGTAGGCCTATATGCATTAATATTTTGCATGAAGGAAGATGGCTTTCATCATCAACACATGCATATACTGTCCATTAAGAAGACATTATAAGACACTTAACATTTTCTAATAAAAGCCATATGTTATGGTTATGGATGTAAAAAGAGATGGGAGGTTGATTTATGCTCCTGTAACCTAACACGGACATTGCAAAAAGACCTCAAACTCAAAGTAGCTAATTTACAGTAAAATAATTGATAGCATCGTTAATAAGTGCACGGTAAATTAAAGCAATCATACGTAGAATCCCTGTTATCTCACTTTTAATTGTCTACACTACTTTCAATTACAAACTGTATTTCAGTCATGCAAAAATTTACATTCACATTGCCATTTTGTAAAAAAAAAAATCACAAAAATTTGTCATCCTCATTGTATTTGAGACTTGACCTAATGGTGGTTATTGTATACATCTTTGGTGTCTACATATAGCTCCAAACTGCATGTCAAGGTAACATCTTAATATAAGCATCAGTTTACATAATCATCATACTGTTACTCTTGGGCAAGTAAAAGGAATACAATATATGAATATTAAGATGAGATGAAAACCTGCATACCTGAATAAAGCAAGATTTCTCTGGACTATGTCTTATACACTGTTTCAGTGAATGCTTAGGAGCCATCTGTGGAAAGCTCAACATTTAATCAAATCTAGTAATTCTTGGAGTGTTCTGATGGACACTGCTTACAAATACAAGTACCTGTGACTGTTTTGCTTCACTAGTACCTAACCCATGTAAATTATATCCGATCTCATTGTAGATGGCCAGGGAAGACTAGAAGAGCATTTGTGTATTTCAGGCAAAATCAGCTAACTGCAAATTTTGTCTGTTTCTAAACTAACTTAGATAAAGCATAAGCTCCCAGTCACTAGTTGTTTGTCTTTAGGTGCAACATAGTCAGCAGTCTCTTGTTAAAACAATAGTGGCTGATTTTAATTAAATTCTATTTTGCTAAACACTAATTTCTTAAATAAGATAGTTATTTTCTAAAAAAATGAGGCACTTTAAAAAATTGCATTGTCTTCTAAGTCTAATAGAAAAAGTAGCTTATTTCAAATCACAAGATTGCCTTAGACATTTACCTTAGTAAGATAAATGGGTGTCACACTTCTCTGTAACTTAAAGGATCCACATTTGGATAAATGGAGGCAAAGTCTAGTACCTGGAGGTCTGAACAGAGTAACAGATAAGGTGATGCAGATTTGCAGAGATACCGGGTGCATGTGTAAATAGACAAGCATTCAGGTGGATTTTCAAAAGCACCTGATTGGGCGGCTAACTGCATGTCAATGGATATTGTGTACCTAAACTGGTGAGATGTTTCTGTAAAGCTTTTTAGAACTGTCATTTTTGGATCGTCAGGGAACTTTGTAAATTTATCTTTTGTAAGTAGATGCAAGGGGGGAAAGAGTCACACAGAAAGCTACACAGATACACTAAAACAGCGTATCTCAGAGTTATGTTGTAATAGAGCTCCTGCTTTCTGCACTCATTAGACTTCATAGGTTCCTCAGTTCACAAATGTGTGAAAAATATTTCTTAGCATCCTCTCTCGTTTATATTCAAGTCTGTCATGCTGGTTTTATGCTAGCAAAGCTCACACTGACTTCCTGGAGTTTGTCCTGCAGGTATCTAACATCTTTGACCCCTTCCTCCTCCCCAGCAGGATAAGGTTGTATTTGTGTTAATTCACAGTTAGGTTAGTCAGTGTTTGGGAACCAAGAGCTTTCAGCTGAGATTCTGCACTAGTGTTCACATTCAAATTGGACATTTAAGCTTCATTAAATAAGCCTCGGGAGAGCTTTTGTAGTCATTCCAAATAAACATTTTTACTGTTTTTAAATAAAAGCTGGTAGGGGTCCTATAGAAAGTCCTCAACAGCTTGACTTGACATCCTAGCATATGCTATACAGCTCTAATCTGGAAAAGGAAAGGCAAATCTCTCATTTACCCTTCCCTCATAGTCTCCCTTCACGTCCTGCGGAACAATCTGCTTTCCTCAGTAGGGTGATTTTTGAAGGACAAGTTTCCGACACTGAGAAGCAGACAGGAAAAAGAATAGTGGGGAAGAGATAAGAAAAAGTTATACCCCAGGGATTTCTTCCAGCTTTCTTTCGTACGTTCAAGAGCATTTAAATCTTGCTATGTTCATTTAAACTGATTTTTCTCCTTATAAACTACATCCTGTAGGTATAAGGCAGCTTACGGGATCCTAGTTCCTGAATAACCATATTGCCTGGACGCTTAGCGGCTGAGGTGATTTCCTTTACCCTGGCCTAGTGCAGCTAAACTCTGGAACTGGGGAAAATATTAGGGAGTGGGAATAGATACTCATGACCCTTTACAAGGGGAGCTTATTCTGCAGCCATCTGAGGTGGGACACACCGCACAGGAGTGCTCCATGGCCAGTGCTCCAGGGGGTCCCACTAAGAGCGAGAAGACAGGGAGAGAAAGGAGGAGAGCTGCCCCACAGCTTTCCCTTACCCACAGGCACCCCTCTCACCAGGAAGAGATTGCTTCAAGGGGGCCCTGCTGGAGCTTTCCCACCTTGGGCCTTTCTGCAAGGTCTCCCCTGCAGAAGCGTATCTAATCCTGCACTGAAGCTGGCTGCAGTAATTCTCACCATACACTTTCACAATTAACAAGACAGCCTAATTTTAACTGCACGCTGCATTACAGCTCTGGACAAATGAGAATCCACATTAAATGAAGTTTCCTCTGCATTTGTAGTATAATGGAATTACAGCTAGACATCTATTAACTACCATTCTATCATTCATTATTAATATAGTTCCTAAAATCCCATTTTATTCCTATTTTCTCCCATCAAGGGACATGTTACTGCAAATCCTTATATAACCCATTAGTAAGCATGGTATAGTCTTCGCTGCGTCCTGTCTGAAGAAGCCTTTGCAATGCCAGCTAGAAAATGTTTAGCGCTCACATCAAGTCCCACATTCAGCCCCTATTGAACTAGCCAAGGCGGAAGCAGGTGCACACACAAATAACTTCTGAGAATTACCCCTCTGGCTTGAGAAGCAATCAATTTTTAAACCAGCACAAAAGGCAAAAAATAAAAAAAGGAAAAGGATCGTAACAGCCCTGCAGGATCATGACTTTATTGGTTAGAGCTGTTCAGAAACACACGGGAAGATATGTCTGCCCAGAACATCTTACAATCTCTTTGAAGTCACAACCTCACAAGGAGATGAGAGGGATGATGTTATCCACCTGACAAATATATGGCTGGCTAGTACAGACTTAGCAGTTTCAATTCAAGGAAGGCTTTTTTTAATCCATTTGCCTATTTCCATTTTTATTTCTATTATTCTAAAACCTCAAAAAAAGAACAGCATCTGTTGCCATTTTAATTTATTTTTTTTTAATCTCACTTAATTTTAATGCTTCTAGGTTACAAAATTTACTTGTTTTAGCTCAGGCTGAGATTCTATGGATCATACCATCATATGCATACACATATATATACCTTCCTATCACTGCCACCTCCTACAAGGCTGAGTGGGATTTCCATATGAGGAAAGACTTAAAAATTAAACCATCCCAAAATACTTCTGAAAATGTAACCGTGGTGTCGCTGAAATCAATATGAATTTAGTGACTGGTTTCAGTTGATACTTGGTCTCATCTCTCTAATCCATCCCTATGTGCCTTCAATTATTATCTTTGCCCTTCTCCCGACATTGGCTATTTTGGTTAGGAAAAAAAAGGCAACAAAATACCGGTATTCTCTGTTGGTTTATCATGAGACAAAGGACAAAAGATATGTGGATCAATCATAATATTTCTATTTTGGAACGGCTCACAAAAAAGTGATACGTTAGACTATACCTAGAAAAACTGTTTTTCCATCTTGTTTTTACTTCTGCTGTGCCATCTAGTATTCAATGGTACTCAGCTTTCTCATTTGCAAAAATACGTGACTGATCCGTATATATTTATAGTAGTACTTTAGTAAAGTCTATACATACTGCCTTTCTTTTAGCATAAGGAGGGATGTTAGCAAATCAGCAACAGAGGGCCCAGCCTTAGTGTTATTGAAATTCTATGCCAAAATTACCACTGACTTCAAGGATAGAAATGAATTTTCCTGCAGTATGGTTCAGGTTAGCAAATTAATTGCAGTGTACTGCTTTTTTTAATAGGGACATTGCGTATTTCCAGTTCAAAGCACTGAAGTGCAATAGATCTTAGCAATTTATTAGGAACATGCACATTCGAACATATATTTTCATAATCGTTTAAAGACATGAGCATCTCTAGCACATTGCATCAAAAAATAGAGCTCTAATACTGACAAAGCTCTTCATGATCTTACTGGCTTTTTTCTACTGCAAAGGACTGTAGAATACATCCCCATTCAAACCACATGACTTAAATTAGTGTTCAACCAAATCATATCCAAGCACTGCATTTCATAATAAAAAGGGCTAGCAGGGATATTCAGATTGAAAATTGGGGCCCTAATTGATAATCAAGTGTGTAATTCTTTCTCATGTGAAAACAGATGGCAAAACTGAGTTTCCATTTTGTATAAGCTTGATTTTATGAAATTTCAGTGCATTCTTAGGGGTAAGACTAATAGAACAGCCATTTTGAGATCTTTGCAATTGTATTACACTTTGCTTCTCAGTTACTATATGCTGAATTTCATCTGAGGAAAGAACAGTATTAGAAGGCTGACTAGGCTTTCCTCTACTGAATATTGCATTACATAAATATGTGATTCACTCCAAATGGTACACAGAAGTGTTAGGATCGGATGAAATCAGAGAAATCTATGGAGAACCACCCCCTCCCCTGGAATATAAACTGCATGCTGTCATTTCTAGAATAATTTTTACATCTCCTGTGCTCAGTAAGGACCCAGATTTTGCTATCTTTACTCCTACTCTTGTAGTGATAGCTTACTCCAGGAATATCCCCATTTCATTTGGGCTGAGAACAAGGTACTACCCAACACGTGTACAGGTGAAAGGGCCAGGCCCTAACTGACTTTCATTTCTTTCAGATATGATTTATAAGATACAATGGGGGTCTAATAAATCATGCTATAAAAATTATGAATAAATCTCAGTCCAAGGCTTTTTGCAGTGATTGCTTATGATGTAAGACCCTTTAATGACAGTGAGTTAAAATTGCAATGTAATGGCCTTTTGTAAATGCAATAAATCTCGGATTTCAGTGCTCTGTGGACAGCCAGCAATGTGTGTGCTGCTGCACATGAGCTACCAACACAGGCATACTGTGCTGCTGGCACACGCTTACATAATTATGTTGATACTTCAGGAGCAGCAGTAAATCTTAGCACTGCTAGATTTACTTTGAGAAGATGTTCGATCAAGAACATTGCAGTGCTGTGACCACATTAGATGGTTTAAAATATCTGACCGGCTTTTCACTTGAAAACCTTGCAAAAGAATGCCCC
>JAVHNF010065704.1:19094-29566 GCA_034783455.1 Micropsitta finschii
CCTGCTCTTGCAGGGGGGTTGGACCAGATGATCTTTTGAGGTCCCTTCCAACCCTTGGGGTTCTGTGATTCTGTGATATGAAATAGTCACAAAAGAGAAACCATAGCCTGTCCACTAATCCATTTTGGAGGTCCAGAAGAAACTCAAAATCATGAGTCGGATAGTGGTTAATTTTGTTTTCCATGGGCTTTAAACTTCTGTTCATTTATTTGTCCAGTAATCAGTAAAAAGCATGTAAATTTTTTTCCTTCTGATTATTCCAATGACATTTTATAATAAATGTTTATACCTGGAATGTAGCCTAACTCCCTTGAGGTAATGGAAGAGCTGAGCTAAAAGTCATGGGGTCAGAATTTTAAATGATTCCTCCCTCTCCCTCTTCACTGTCAGGTGATACACAAGCCACTTCCTCATATCAGTTTTCTCATCAGTATAAATAGGGCTAGATGATGTCTCCATTGATGTCTGCATTGAGACGAAGGAGAATAATTATTAGTGTTCACCAGAACTTCAGAGATAGCCCTATATTCTCAGTATCCCATTTTACGTCCTTCTCCTCCCTGGGCTAGAACTGTCTGATGTGTGGTAAAGCCAAGATAGCAGATACAAAACACATTGTGCAAAATAAATCCCCATCACTAAGCTAACTCACTTATTATGTTACTGTCTACATATAGAGCAAACTGACTGATTTGGAAACACTGGCTTTGCTGATAGCAACTCTAAGCCATGATCTGGATCACAGGGGAGTGAACAACTCTTACATACAGAGGTAAGTCTGAGAGAAGTGAAACCAGATGAACACCAAAATCACAGGGCTAAATTAAGTACGACCTATTTGACTTGATAACGTGAGGCTGTGTAAAGGAGCAGATTTTTAACAAAGTAGTAAGTGCAAGAACAGCCAGAAGCATTCAAGAGTCCACAGCAGAGATGCACAACCTCTGTTGTTGACTAATTAAAATGGCAGATGAAGCAAACTCTTGGTAGGCTGTGCAGGGGCAGCATCTTCATGCTCCTGTTTTAGAAGTTACATCCCCCATTTCTCATATAGTGACAGCAAAAGGTCCCAGCTGCTAAGGGACAACTCGTAGGAAATGTGGAGCTTTCCAGGTTTCTCCCTGCCTAGCCAGCTGTTCCCTGTCAAGTCTCAATCATCTGTGGGTCTCTGAGCTGAGATCCACAGCTATCTGATACCAAGGTTTCTCCCTACCGTCTTGAACTCATGTTCTTGCAGAGTTCCAAGTTGATTTGGATAAGCTGCATATTTAAAATCACATTACAAATGAATGACAGTTTTGCATTGATTTGGTTTTACCTATGCTCTTCAACTTTGATCAATTCTAGAATTACAGAGAAACTTTTCCAACATAAAAAGTCAAAACATACTTTGAAACAAAATATTTTTACTAAACAAAATATTTTACTTTGAAGTTACCAAAATAGGGCATCTGAACTCTACTAAAATTTTCTCCACCTTTTTTAACTAAAAATACTTAGGTTTTTTATAATTTATCAGTAGTTTCAGATCTGCTCAAAATGTGTTTTTCAGTGACTTTAGTATTCAAGTAACAGTATAGAATCTTCCCTTAAATGAATAGCTTGACTTAAAAAAGATGGTATAATGTGATTACTGTGATTTGGCAATGTGTCCTGATCTGACCAGAGATGAGGAAAAGATACCCAGAAGTGCATACTTCTGTCTTTTTCTGAGAGAGCTGGAGGGTGGAAGAAGTGGTCTGCTGTTTTCACTGTGTGTAGAGTAAGATACTCGGGGAGGAAAAGTTTGTCTGAGGTGGAGAATACCAAAAGGCAGAAAGTAAGGAAGCTGAAGCAGAATTCCACCCATTCATATAGATGTGTTTGGAATAACGCTAAGACTGATGTGTAAAGCAAATTAAAACCAACCAAAATCCCCCAAAATTGAAAGAGTAACCTTTTTCTAGTTTCTTAATAGGGGATTCCAGCAGTAACTGTAACCTTGCAGTGATTGGAACCAGTCAGCTATTTTTTGCTTTATTTATTTAAAAATAAACTTCCTGGAAGACATCTGGAGATGCGTCATCTCCTCTCAGAAATGTCCTGGGAAAGTATCATAGACAGCAAAATCTAACATTTGCACATGCTGCAAAGCGGCAGTGATTACAGCTTAATAATTGTTTTGCAACGGAAAGTTCCGTGAGTTTTGTTTTTCAGATCCCTCATTTCATTGAAAAGTTAAGTTTTCCAGGAATGGCTCCCTTTTGTTTCTTAAGTATCTTGTGCATACTTAACATACAGGTTTTTTTTTCTTAAGCAACAGGGTTTCAAAAATTAAAATGATCCTGGTAGTAGAAATTACAGGAAAGAAACTGCTGAAAGGTCTTTTGGTAGATAGGCTGAGGGTTTATTTTCTTTTTCTTCCAAACCCACATGTAAAGTAGGCAAGCCCAGAGTATGAATAGTGCATAACCAAACCACTGTGTTCAGAAGGCAATGGTGTCCTTTAGCTCAGCGCAGTGGTTTAACAGAAATGCTGTGTACTACAGTAGTAGGACCTGAGTTTATTTCCAGCAGTCGTGTCTTCCCAGACAGCCAGGGTTTGTAAGTACCGAGCAAGCTCTAGTTTGGTGCAGAACTTGGGAAGAGAAACTAAGATATTTCTCACATATTTCTCTCTTCAGTCAGGATGAACTTTAGGGGACACGGTATGCATCCCACTTAACTCAATGGGAATTTTCACCCAGCATGCATTGGCACCATACTAGAGTTTGTTTCCCTCCAGAAGCACACAAGCATATTTGCTCTATATGCCTTCTGCAGTGGTCTCAGAGGAGGTACTGGGCAGTCAGCCCATAATCCTCAGGGGCTTGCATCCTTTAATCTCCCTTTCCGCATTTTAGTTTGTCTTTCCATCTTTTTCTCCACATTTTTGTGCTTCTGAAATTCCCAGAGTCTCCTCTCAGGACTTTTATTGAGTCTCTGTGTGCAGTCACTTACACAGGGACCCAGTCCTGCAGCTACTAATTCATATGAATAATCCTTAACCATACAGAAAGTCCCAACGAACCATATGATAAAAAAGTTTCTGACATGATTAAACATTTGTAGGCCAGATTATAATTAAGCATAATGGATTCAGGATCAGCAGCCAAACAGACTTGCAAAAGAATCCAGATATATTTGAAGAGATGACATAAGCAACATGGGACCAGGGTCTGAAAATGAAGATACAGCTGCAAAAACTAAGAACGCTATGTAATGAGGAACAGGGAAAATCAGAAACCCTCAGAGAGGAGAAGTTTCTATGCTTTATCTAAAGCTACTCAAACAGTAAATTCTATTTTGTAGACTAAGATAGCTTTAAATTCTGCATTGGCACAGTTGGTTTCATGCTGGTTTTCTCTGCCTGTAGTACAGCCAGCATCTTGTTTCCCTTTTGGATTTTACCCTGGGCATAAGATAGGTAATGATATTGCAGCAGTTGGTCATGAAGAGAATGGTGATGCATGAAGTACCAGTACAGTTACTAATACTGGGAAATTACTTGATCAACAATTTTGGGCCCTGCAGAACATTCCACTGAGGTCAGCAGGAAATTTACCATGGGTATCAGTAGGCTTCAGATTAGGTCTGCATTTTACTTACAAGTTCAGTTAGCTGAACTGACTGAATATGTGAGGCAGGTGTTCAAAATGTAACAAACCCCAAAACCATCACTTAAATTTTGCTCGTGAATGAGTCCTTGTTGCCTTCCCCTTTCATACAAGAACTTTCACTCTTCATAAAACCTTATACTACATTCTCACTCCTTGTGTGCAGTTGGTCTCTACAGATAACAGAAGGCAGGAAACTAGAGCTGTCAACGCTCTGAAAAGGAACAGCGTTGTCTTTTTGCCTTTACACCCCCTGCATCCTTCCAAATGTATTTGCTTTGTTTGGGAATTTACACAGAAAGAGGAAAGGAACTGGTTAAGAACAAACCTGGGTGGGTTGGGAAAACTGTTAATGAGAAAACAACATTAAGAGGGAAGTAATTTCTGGACTAGTAGTAAGTTTAATTTGATTTCTTAATCTGATCGGTCTTTTTACTCTGCAGAAGTGAACATCCACTGGCTCAACTGTATTGCCACTCAATCATGGAGCATCATCATTTCGATCAATGCCTTATGATCCTGAATAGTCCAGTGAGTGCCACATTTTTGTGTACGCTGAAGGAAACTATTCCCTAATTTACTTTTTTATTTTTAGCTTTTGGATAGATTCCCACCCTTTACATTCCTAAGTGATCTTTATTCCTTTTTGGGTAAAGAATGCAAATGAAGCAGTTTTGAAAGCACGGTTTCATTGCTGAGTGCCACCAAACCTTTCCAAATGTTGCTTGACAAGGAAAGCCTTGCTAATATCCTTTTGAGTACCTGCTTCCTTGGACCAAAGGAAACAAAAGGTTTTGTTGCCATTTTCATGACCTCTTATGAACCACCAAACAAACCTTGCTCTCATTTCAAAAAACATTCCGGCCTACACATACACAAAGCAGTCCTGATGAGACCAAACCAAACACTGCTAATGTTGACATTCCAAAGTGAAGCCAAACCTAAGTTAAGTAAATATGCAAGTAAAACTAAGCTCTTCTTGGTTTATATTATTAACTAATTCTAAAGTATAGGCAAGTTGCTATTTCACCAGCTCCATCGTACTTTGGTTTAACAGTGGGCTGCTGAGCTTATATTTCTATGTAACAGAATTTAATTGTCATTTATGTTGCTTCATAAAAGGAAAATATTTTCATTCCTGTGAGGTCTATAGGCAAGTACTGGAATCTGTTATAGTTCCTCGGGAGGAACATGAGAGAGAAATGCTACAATACAGCTAGCAGCAGATTTAATTTCGATGAACGGAATGAACTGAAAGGCTTTGATGTTGCTCTGCTTGGAGTTTTGTTTTGTAATAGTTGCGTAGGATGCTGTTGCTGTGCAGCTTTCTGCCATTACTCCAGAAGACTGGAATTCTTATTTTTAAATTGGGGAATGTGCGAAAAGAAGCAGGGTGAAAGAATGACATCGGATACGAGCAAGCAACTCATAATGAATCAGTATCCAAGAGACATCGTAGCAAACCTGTGTGCTGTTGCCCATTTTACTGATAGCACTGGCTTTTTGTTTGTTTTCTTCTTCTGTAAAAGGGAAACCAGATTCTCAGCAGCCTTTCCATTGAAGAATACAAGGCCACACTGAAAATGATAAAACAGGCCATTCTTGCCACAGACCTAGCACTATACATAAAGTAAGTCAAAGGCAAGCTTGGCTGGATAGTCATTGCTGGATGCTTGAATTGTGTCAGCATGCTGCAAAAACTTTTGTTTTAACTTCCTTAAAGGAGAAGAGGAGAATTTTTTGAACTTCTAAGGAAGAAGCAATTTAATTGGGAAGATCCTACACAGAAGGAGCTATTTTTGTAAGTAAAAGCAGAATGATGAAGTCACCAGTTAATATTATTAGCTACCTGATTTCCAATGCCATGTTGCTGTGAATTTCATTAAAACCAGCAGATCTGTGTGCTCTGGGCTTGTACAAACTGGCACTAGCACACAGTGGCCAGTGGCCAGTCACTGAATGACTCCCTGGGTCTGAATTACAAACTCTGCAACCTGTACAGCAAATTTTGTTAAGGAGCACATGGAGCTCTGTGAACATTTCTGTTCTTCCCAGGAGAGTGTAGGGTTCCTGCTTATGTAGCATGTTCTTTTGCTGTGGATACTTTATACTTCGATATTGAACTGTTGAAACCAACAGCTAAAGATTCAGGACAGGCAGCTTGTTTTGAAGCAGATTCCTTAATAGCGGGGAAGAAAAGAGAACATTAAGAACAGAGACATATTGTAATGCACAGCTACAGAAAACCAGGCTTACATAGGCTCTCTTGGAAAGAAAAGATGCCATATTTCAAATTCAGTGCCTTTAAAAACCAGTCTAATTTAGTCATGTTTTATATCCTTATTCCAGTTGTCGGCCCTCATACTGTCACTAAAACGGCAGTCACTGCTAATGTCATAAATAAATAAATGTGATGTCTGTCCAGTAGCAAATAGAATGAAACAGTTCATTTGATGTGAATCCACCGAATAAGCTGGTCCAGCTTTGCTCATTTCTGTGCGCTCATTTCACACAGATAAAGTCTGTTGCATCACTGAGCCTTGGATACCTTTATAGCTTCCCTTTAACTTCACTTGTTTCTTTGATGTTCCTTGAAATTTTATGTTGTTTTATTAATCACTTGACTCGGTGGCTACATTTCATACTTATTTTTTCTGTTGTCTTTTATTTTTTTCTACAGAGCAATGCTGATGACTGCCTGTGATTTATCAGCCATAACCAAACCATGGCCAGTTCAGCAACGGGTATATACTTCATTTTAAGATCTGCTAAATACGAATACTGCATAACAGCTTCTGCTCCTTCCATGTAGTCCTTACTGCAGAAGCAGTGGTGGAATGCTTAGGAAGTAGTCCTTCAAAGTGCTGTATGTGGACTGAAGACTTTCTCAGGTCTTTGTAGCTAGGTCTGTGCATTTAGCTATGTCACCATGTTAGCAGTAACCCAAAGGTGAATCAAGAATCTTTGTTCTTTCCAACACTTCGGTGTTACTAGAAGGCAATAGTCAACTGATACAACACCTTAGTGTCAGCTGGCATTTTTCTGTGTTGATCATCGCAGCTGATATCAGTGATAAGATGCCTATGTGCCATTTTATTCACTTTGCTTTGTCAGAGTAAATGTCAGCACACCAGGTGTTTGGTTTGTGTACAGACGTGCGCATGAAGAACTCTAAAAGCTAGTTGTTACGCTGGAGAGTTTCATTATGGGGGGTCCCAGTTCTATATATCCTAAGGAAAGACAGGAAATAACAGTTTAGGTAGGTAGCTAGTGAACTTTTAGGGTTCCCAATGTGTGAAATCTCTTACAGATTGCTGAGCTTATAGCTGCCGAATTCTTTGACCAAGGAGATAAAGAGCGGAAGGAACTCAACATAGAACCAACAGTAAGTGACAAAGTCATGCATAATCACCTCTTTCAATGGCCTCTACAAATGGCACTTCACATCATTACTTTCAAAAGCAACTATTTCTCCCACTGACCATAATATAGGGCCAGCTCCTCCCTAGCAGTCACTTTTCTTCTGTGGCTCTCAAACACCAATGGTGCGGTGTTATCTCTGAGCCACAGGAACAGACTGCATTATTTCTTCTAAATCAGTATTGTCATTCCTAAATTGGTACCTGTTTGCAAGCTATGGAAACCCAGTAAGCGTGTCTATTTGTCTAGCTATTTGGGCTCTGTCATTCCAAAGACAATCTCTTAAAGCAAGTCATGCAGTCAAATTACCTCCATTGTAACAAATGTACCTGCTATGCTGAGCTTGCTGTGCGTGTTAAGGTGCCACTTTCTAATTGCAGCCTTTCTCTTTGGTTTTGGCTGGGGTTTTATTTAATGCATTTAAACACAGAGCTTGTTTGCTTCTTATCTGCAGGATCTAATGAACAGAGAGAAGAAAAATAAAATTCCCAGCATGCAGGTTGGATTCATAGATGCTATTTGTTTGCAGCTCTATGAGGTATGATGCCTAAGCAAGAATTACAACTATCTAAATCCAGAACTGCTCACTGTAGCCTGTGACAGATGCAGATTTAAAACTAGAATAAGAATCACATACAAAACTACTCCCTTAGTTAAAAAAAGGTTGCTGGTTTGTTGGTTTTGGGGTTTTTTTGGTTATATATTGTATACGGTTCATTATTCAGTTGAAGAAATTATTACGTTAGCATTTATCATTAATGGTATATTTGCCTGATTAATGCATTTTGATGTAAGAACATGCTGCCTCGTACAGCTTTCAGTGTCATCTTGTCCCAAAGTCTGACTCAAACTGGAACAGCACATGGCTGACAGTGTCTGGGATCTTTACATAGATTCAGAATATGCCAGCTTGTGTCCTAACCCAACAGATAAGTGACAGTGACTTACCTACAGAGCAGAGAGCACTAAAGAAGATGGGGAGGAAGTGGCAAAAGCAGTAACAGCACTGGTAAATTCAAGGAAGGGGCTATGGTTTGAGCTGATCCAGTGTTTTGTTTCTTTTGACTGGTGTACAGGTAGGGAATATTACCTGCTTACACAGCTTTTTGTTTCCTTTAGTGAGTAATAAATGGTAAAACATATACGCAACTTCAGTGTTACTTTGATAATGAACAAGCAAACCGTTCACTCACCCAATATTCAAATGCTATAAACCCAAACAATAACAAGGGTTGTAATGACAGCCTTTTCACTGTTTTCTTCACTTTCCTCCAGTCAGGAGGTATGTGACACACAGCACAAACATAAATGAGTTCCCAATACAGCATGGGACTCACCATGTTATTCAGAGTAGGTCAGATCCTAATGAATTGAAGTTTTGTGGCTTGTGTTAGCTAGGTAATCAGTACAGTTAAACTGAATGATCTACAAGTCTTCCTTTTAAGTGAAAAAATAAAAGCAGTGTGTTTCATTCTTTCCAGTTTTTTAATTGAAAAAGTACCATTTAGCACTTTTAAATGCTGTTTAGATATATACACATAAATAAAGCAGGAAAACTACAGAAATGTCAGCTCTACCCTTGTGGTGTAAATGAACAAAAATTCAATTAGGTCTACTGGAACTAATGCAGCAGCCTATAAAACCAAAAGGATCTATGGAGGTTTTTACAAGCTGGGAATTCAGTAAGGTCTGTATATAAAGTAACAGGAGAACTAGACATTGCTACCCCAAGTTACTTCAGCAAGACCTGAATTGCATGTGAAATTCTGACTGATGTTACATTTTGTATAGTGACCAGCAGAGGGGTCAGGATTCTTCTCTGTGTACTTTGCAGTTGGTCATAGTAATTACAGAATCAGTGGGCTCAAACACTCTTTCCATACCTCAGTCTAATCTGCACTAATGCCAGGTAGTTTTGTTCATGTTTGATACGCAGCAGGAATTCTTCCTTGAAGTTTAAAATACACGTTAATTTTCAATTAAATATACACCTCATATTTAATTCATTCTGGTCTCATGGTAATCTTTAAGAACACTTACTCTGTTGTTAAATTTAATACATTTTACATATTCTTGATTTATTTCAGGCCCTAACGCATGTGTCAGAGGCCTGCTACCCTTTACTGGATGGCTGTAGAAAAAATAGGCAGAAATGGCAATCCTTAGCTGAACAACAAGAGAAGAATCTGATTAATGGAGAAAGCAATCAAGCCAAACGGAACTGAGATGCTGATTTAACAACCACAAGCTTGAGTTCACATAGAAAACATAGTGATAGTGGAGTTCTGCATTTTGTTAAACACTGTATGAATTTGGCTTGTGTTTTGCCACCGCTGGCTGTATTATTTTTCCACATTTCAAGATATAGCATGACCACGTATGTGCCAAGGTTATACAAAGATAGTGTGTTTCTTTTATTACATCTGATGGAGATGGAAATAGATCTGCAAGGGTATTTTTTGCTACCTTATTCTGTGAGAAGGTACGAGTGCAGTTACTCGACTGTCCCCGAGAGCCTATTACTTTACAGATGTATATAGTTGTTTAGTGATCATGTTGTGGCCAGTATCTTAAAGACTGATGCATTTCACATCTTTTTTTCCTCTTCCAGTCTTATTGCGTTACGTTATAAAAGTAATAAGCAGTCTTGCCTTTTCTCTTCCTAGAGGTTCAGAGGAAGGACTGGGACTACCTCTGGGGAGCCTAATCCAGTATATACACTATGCTAACCTCTTTCAGGAGACGAAAGTGGGCTTTAGAGTGAAAAAGTCCCAGAATCTGTGCACCAAGTAGGTTTTTTTCACACTAGAGAAATATCTTACCAAATGTCTTACATTTAGAGAAATAAAAACCCCCTAAAACCTCTGAATTACTAAGCAATGGGGTCTTAGGAATTTTGTGGTAGGAGTGTCATAAATATCCATGAATAACGAAAGTTACTTGAAGGTCAATGAAATGTCACAAGATAACTGACAGCTCTCATAGAAAGCTGCAAGAAGCACACAGAGAAATGGAAACTAAACAAGGTCATTTTTATATGCTGGTTTTAATTTCCTTTGGAAGCTGAATTTAACATCATCATAAACAACAGACTGAATCATGGGCAGGAATAGTAGAACAGAATATAACTGCAAGAGCAGAGATGAAAGAGATGAATCGGAACGATGCAGAAATGGTGACACTTCTGGTGACTAACAATGACTTGAGGCCAGTGCTATTATGAAATGGCTATGACCACTCTACGTTTTATGTTAACATATTTTAAAAATCATTTTTATCATTAGTGAATATTAATGATTAATCACAATACCTTAAAGTAATAGGAGAAAAAGAATACCGAAAGCAAAACAAGCCAAGAATGCTACAAAGATCTGCCTTTTTTATTTGAGCCGTTAATGTTCAGAAAGGTAAGAAATC
>JAVHNF010065705.1:34487-44696 GCA_034783455.1 Micropsitta finschii
GGAAAATTAGCAGCAACTTTTTTCCATACACTAAAGCAAGTGACATTGCTGTAGATATGAAGGACTTCTGAATGACAAAAATCTGTAACACAACTCCTACACAGTAAATTTAGCTAGTCAGCTGATACACAGGTATGAAAGCTGGCCTGCTTAGTACTAGTTTGAGATTTTAAAGATACAGAAAACTGAACTGCTGCACTAAATTTAAAATCAGAGGAATAGTGGGTTTGAGCCTTTTAATAAATTATTTTAAATGTTACATTTATAGAAATCACAGAGGAATATATCAGTATTTAGTATTGAAAACACTGTAGATACAGAACAAAACAAAGCATTTGTGATGAGATACTTGCTACAGGAAAAGGGGTGTTAGAAAGTTCAACAGAAAAACAACAGCTTACAATCTATCTATCCTTTGCTTCAATCTTATGACATGAATGTTGCCTTTTGCTTGGACTCCCTCCACCACTGCATGAACCTGCATGTTCCACAACATACCATCTGGAATGCCTCCAAACAACCAAGAAAGGATTTATTCTTGCTAACTATTCTTATAATTCACAGACTGAAAGGCAACAGCACTTGCACCAGGAAATCAGTGAGACACCTTAGCTATCTTGGTGCAGTCCAGATCGAGCCTAATGCCAAATCTGTCACCTAAATTTATTGTGTTATCAGGACAAAATATATGTAGTAAGATAGTATTTTGGTGTGGAATCAGCATGCAGACAAGGTTAGAACCTCACAAAAAATCCTCAACAGCACTTTTACAGGACCATGGGACATCCTGAGAGGGAAGGAGCTTTAACTTACTATGTACAGACAACCTATCAAATGTAATGACAAGTATACTCTCAGGCGTGCAACAATTGTCTGCTGACAATGTCAGATCTAATCTTCTGTTTATACCTCCGCTAAGGATAGCCCAGATCAGATATCTGCAAGCACATATGTGGCTCAAAAATCATCTTCCAAATACTGGCAATATATTAAAACTGAAGGAAGAATCTCCTGTTAGCCAGATGAATGGAGAAGCTTAGTGGATTAGAGAAGTAAATGCTGTCTTGTTCATCCATGAAAAGATAAAAGATCTCCAGAGAAGAGGTAACAGCTTAACTCCGACTTTAAGCGTCTGATGAAAACTTTTCATTTTTAAATGTTATTAGTATTTTGTCATCCAAGCATTTCTGAAACTGATATAAAAAGCGTACGTTGTAGATCCTACTTTATTATTCAGAGATTTTTTTTTCTTCATTTTGGTTCTGACAAATTCCCCTGCCTCCCCCATCTGCCATAGAAGTAAGAAAAATATGCACATCAATTTCTGCCTACACTTATCTGTAGGTTCATTTACTCTCCCATTATTTTACCTGCCACTTAAACCTGCAAAAAAAAAAAAAAAATTAAAGAAATTGCCAGTTCCTTTCCTGACACTCTCTGAATTACTGAAGAATCCAGAACAAAATGACTTGCTTTGCGTTTGCTCTATCCAGCATGTCCTATTCAGTTAAGCAATGGAAAGAACATTAGTATTGTCCACTAAGCACCAATGCAACACAGCTCCAATGAACTCATGATACAGTGACTGGACAATGAAACATAACGGTCTCACCCTTGAAGGACTATTTCTAGCTTTCCAGAAGTGGCAAACAAGTCACAAGAACAGCTGACCTCCTCTCGCACAAGTTTTGACAGGACCAAAAGCACAGTTTCCAAAATACTATTTCTCCAATCACCTCCTTCCTTATATATACATGCCCATGTCCCTCCCCCTGTTTTACTTCCATGAAAGTTAATGTAAAACTGAAATACACCACTCTTCTTAGGAATGTTATTTTCATAAGTCACCTGCATAGTGAACACAATCCTTGAAGGTGAATGCCAAACTGACCTAATATAATGAAATGTACATCTGATCTTTCAAGGAATTTAAACCTGCAAACCCCCAGATTCGGTTCACTAATCCACATACAATGCTTTAATTACATGTACCCTCAACTATAAATGTACTAGTAAGTAATACACTTTGCAATATTTAAAAGTGCTCTTCAAAAACTGATCCAGACTGCACACGAACTATTTCACATGACCTCTGCATTTCAAGGAAGTGAGGTTTTCCAAACAACAATTAATCAAACCTTATGTTATATACCATAATTATATGTCTGCAACTTCTTCAAAAAACACACATCCTGCACTGTTTAGAATTCATTTTCTTAATATAAGAGCTTGACTTTTGTCCTGAAGTCCCAGCAGCATATCAGCATTTTTTAGGTAAGCCAGGCTAGGGAGAACTGTATTTCAACTCCGACCCCCCAGCACAACATACCTTGCAAAACTCACAGATTTGGGTCTACAAATCTGACTGTGTGTGTTGAGTGGTTTAATTCTCTCCACTACATGAACTATCTGCTCCTATGTTATGAAAGAAATATCTTGGTGCATTGTATCTTTCCTACATCATTTCTTAAACAAATATTAAAAGACGAACAATTATAAGGGAATGGCAAACAGAATGAGGGATCTGTCTGCATTAAATGGCTGCATAATTAGTTTCCATCTTGTAATCAGAAAGGTTACTACAGTTTAAAAGAAAAATACACATACAAAGTTTTTTTTCGCTGAATAGACTTGAATGTGCTGAAAGGTCAATATAAAAATAACAATTGACATGCAAACTCCTCTTAGAATACTAATCACTGACAAGTTGACTGTAATGGTGATGTCTTTTGTAACATCACGTGCAGATCAGGTATTTACCATGCACATATAATAAACAGACACTGTTGGTTTACATCAGTCCAAACTTGCTATACATTCCTACTCTGGCAGCACAAAATTGCTTAGCAAAGCAAAATAGAAACCAAAACCACAGGCAAAGATTGAAAGCAGCAGCATGCACTCACATTCACAGCTCACTAATCGCTCCAGCATTCTTCTCTGCTTCTGCACCGACTTTGGGAGTGGGCCAGGTTGCTTCTCACCATCTGGTTCAATAACAGAGTCAATGGAAAAAAATCAAAGCAGTCAATTAAAGTGATCAAAAAGTAACTGGAATGTTCTTCAAACTGTGGTATCTGGAGAATGGTATTTTCTTAAAATCAGGAAAATGACAAGTGTACATATAAGCAGGTAAGGAGTGGCTATATAGCTTTATATACCACTATTACTGTATTAGAAAAGGGAATAGCATTGATATAGTTAAGATATACTGCTGTAAGAGCAGAGTGAGACAGGTGTCTTGAAGACTGGGTTTGTAAATTGAAATATCTAGCAAGATATTATCAGAATGACTGTTAAGGGATAAATAAGTAAATAATCAAACCGAGTAAAGGCATTAAAATTACTTTTCAAGGACAGCAAGTGCCAAATGAAGATATTTTTAGTATTTGGTCACTTGAATGAGTGCTTAATTGAATCACAGCTACAGCCAAGAGTTGGCAGGCCTCTACGAGCTAACTAACTATTGGTTCAGAGAGCACAGTTAGTAGGTGAGTTATGAGCTGTTAATGTTACTTTTTCTTAAGTAGCTCATATATTTACTGTTCCCTCATATCTGATTGTGTATAAGGCCCTTTAAGTTTTTAGCTGTATTCCGCCTGCCAGTCTGTATTGGAGCAATACCACAAATCAGTTCATTGATTGTCAACAAACCTTCATTGTCAACTTGCCCAACATTTTCCAGTAGTTCAGAAACTTCTAATTGCTTCTTCTTTTTTGGGTTTAATTTCCAATACATGACTAAGGCCGCTTTCCTCACAGCTCTCTCCAAGTCAGTCTCAGATGATAACTTTTTCACTTCTTGCTCATTCTCAGAAGTAATACCTCAAGAAAAGAAAACCACGTTACATACTATTATCCAGCACCTGTGCAGGAATGACAGATTTGCCCACAATTTATTTTTCCCAGTTTAGACCAGAAATATTCAAATTTCATCCTCATCTTGACCACCTCAGTAAATTGCACAAATGCTCTTTGTGCCCATTGCTTATTTAAATCTAATTGCATTGCTTAAGTTCAAAATGTACTCCAAAGACTGTGCAAAATATGCATTATCCTTACGCCTTGCTTCAACTTTTAAAGCACAGCTATTCAGGCAAAAAGGTAGTGTGGATATGCATGGATGACATGTAACGAGCAGCAACAACTTAATGAAAGCTGCTTTGTTGAAGTTTTTTGGTTTGGTTCCTTCCTCCTCCTCCCCCCCCTAAATTAGGGTTCAGATAGTTCACGGTCAAGAGGAAACCATTCCAACCGTGGGAAGTAGCATGAAGGAAGACATGAACCTTTAAGTGGGAGAAGACAGTGAAAAAGCCCAGTTTGAAGAGGGGTTGGAGAGGGGCAAAAGAACGAAACAACAGCAGATATGTAGGTAGTGTGTGGTTATATACAACCTTCATGGTCAAAGAAAAACAAACTTCAGTGAAAGGTGGGAAGAGGAAGAACGAGCATGAATTCCATGAAGATATTCCAGCAAATTATCAATATAAATGCTTTCATGAGTAGCATCAGTAATTAACGCTTTTAAATCACCTATTTGAACAGACTGTCAGCAACTACTCACATAATTTTGCCATGAACATTCCCATCTTATTTTAACCACTTTTTCAGTGTTACAATAAATAGAGTATTACTTCAGATAAAGTGGGAGGCACAGGCAAGAAGTCTCAGGGAATCCATACCTCTTCTGTCTGCCAGGCATCTACGCAACAGTTTGACAGCTTCTCTTCGACCCTGCTTAGCAGCAAGGATGAACCAGTCAACTGCACTGCAGTTGTTAAGTTCTTCATCTTCCTCTTCTGCTAATTTTAAGAAGTGTTTCCCCACCTATGATAAGTAGGAAACAGAATTCCTTCAGTTACTGAAATATACTCTACTCTTTGCCTCTCTCCTCCCATCCCCTGGAACTCAACTAGAATAAATTCTCTCTAGACAAAAGGTCAAGACATTTGCTCCTACTGTTGAAAGATTAACAATTCACATGATTCCCATATAGATTAAACAGACTGGTATAATCAAGAAGATCTTTTCCTTCCAGTAGAGGTTAGGTCTCCAGCCTTTTAGCTGTTTCATACACTGAAGGGAGTGCTTCAACAACTTCTACATAGATAGGTATTGGGTAGATATCGTAGTGATTAAACTCACTGCACATACACTGAAGCTACCCAAAACCTTATAAGAAAAAAAGTTGGATTAAGTAATTCAAAAGTCAAAACAAAAGACTGATTACAAAGTCATGCCAGAGCTCAACAGGCAGCACACAGATACAGTGGCAAACCAAGTAGAGAACATGAGGCGGAAAAACAAAGACAACAACAACAAAAAGGAAATCTCAGCAATTGAGTAATTTATCACCTTTATCAGTCAACTGCAGATATGACTTCAGCTATTTATTTCACAAAGGAACTGCTTGAACAAGTTACATGATAAAAAACATCCTCTGACAAGAACAGCTTTCTTGAACATGTTTATATTGGTAACTATCAAGACTGAGCAAAGCTTTAAGGACTTTCAGCAGCACTTAATGATGCAGCTTTTAAGCTCTTAAGCATCTCTTGGACATAGAAACTCATCAGTTAGCAGATTTTGGAATTAGCTGCATTGCACAAGGCTACTGCACAAGCAGAATGATAATGCAACACCTGGTTTAGGACAGATGCAGGTTTGTTTTGGTTTTGGTATTTTTGGGACATTCTGAGGGTTTTGGGAGGTTGTTTCTTAAGTTCAGCATAAAGATCTACTCATCAAAATTATTCTCTCAAAAAACCCCTACAGAACCCACCCCCAAAATCTGAGCACGCAGAAAATATTTTCCCTTTATTTGGATTATAAAGTTATAAACTTTTGTGTATGTTAAAAGTTCTGGTAGGGAAAGAAAAAACAAACCATCTTCAAGCCCAACACCAAACATAAAGGCTTTCCATGAAATACTACTGGAAGGTCTACCAGCTCTCTCAATAAGAGAGAGCAACAGGTACCTTTCATTGTCACAGCAAAGCTCCCACAGGGAACCACCTGAAGATAGCTGTGAAGTTCCCTGCAACAATCAAAGGAGGAAGAACTGATGGGAAAATGTGCTAACCTCAGACCTATCATTTAAGCAGTCTGGGACAGTCTCTTTCATTTGAGCTAAAACCAAAATGTAGTCATAGCTGATAATGGGCTAACACAGATCTTCATACTGTACTTCTTCAAAGGGTGGTCTCACCTGTAGGCCTAAGCTGATTATCTCTACCAGTTCCCTTATAGAGATCCTCCAGTTAAAGACACAGAGCTGCCTTCTCTCCGTTACAGAATTCCATCTGTGGGTGTCTCATGTACAAATTAACTACATAAAGCTAGGTAATATAGGTTGACAGCTACTCAGGGTATGTATCTCCATAGTCACTGCATGGTAATTTCTGAATAAACTCATAATAACTATAAGCCAGTGAAAAGAGTGATTTCTTGTGTCTGACTTTGTAATTATTATCAAACAGCACAGCAGTACCATCTGAGCTTCTCATTCATACTCCTACAAAGGTAAGATATAAAAATAAATGCCTCTAATGGATTATAGAAATGTATACAACAAAAGAGAAGAACTATATTTTTTTAAAACTAAAAGGTAATACCCTCTCACCAAGGAAAATGCCATTTGATTGCACAGAAAAGAAATGACTGTATCTGGGATTCCTTTTCAGACAGTCAATTCATCCTGAGTGCATAATGAAGCAGAATAGTATTCGGGATCTCTTTATGACAAGAATCCTATTATTGTGTGGAAATAGAAAGTTTATGCAGCAAAAGATCTAAAGGAAGTGAGTGAAGGTGGAATGAATTGAGAAGGAAAAAAACCCCCACTATTTATGTACAAACATATGCGTACATAATCGACTTAGCCCCATAAATATTCTTTCAGGATTTAACTTCTAGTCAAGAAAATTTGTTATGTAATCTTTCCTTTGTGTAGATGAGTAGAGCCAAAATGTGGATTTTATAGCAGTGATCCCTTCAAGGCTAAAGCCTCACTCTCCAAAAAGCCACCGGCTGTTTCAAAGGTGAGGAATTTGTTACTCTCAGGTTACAACTCCAAGGACAGTCTGCCCCTCAAACAACTTGAGATGGGAGTGGGCAGCCAGTCTGGCACTGCCCTGTTGGAGCTTTTTTTACCAGTTTTAAAAGGATTTCTTGACAATCTCCACCTTCTATTTTTATTCGCAAAATTAGTTGTGATCCTGGGGAAAAAAGCCCAAACCATCAATGAGCATGCAGGAGGCCATAACCACTCCCTTTTGACAGCAAAGCTGAGGCTGGAAAAGAATGCTCAAGGAAAACAATAACCAAGTAAAACATGAATTAAAACTGTTTTAAACAATGTTAAGCTGTTTATACTAGACCAAAAGAGCAGACAATGGAATGCAGTGGAAAACCGGTACATTTTGTCTAAAATCTAAGGGACACCTAAAGTGCTAACATATACAGGGTCAGAATTACCGTTATTAAATAAATTATATCTGCCATTACACAACTAAATATAGCTACTTTCAGGAAATGAGATGGGGATTCTTTTCTAAACTGTGTTAATTCAACTGAGAAATGCTGTAACAGCAAAACATCAACCAACCTCTGTTACTGCTAAAGCACCTCGATGGCAGCTCCCTCCATAGCATCCAGCCTAAGAGTTCTGGGATCTCTGTATATAGTGGTTCAGGGCTAAACCAACAGCATCTGACAGTCCCTATCTGCACACCTCCACAAGTAACTCTTTGGCATGTGCAGTTCTGTCCCTTCTCCATACTCTCACCCCACTCTCCCTGTTTCCACATGCAGCCTAAAATCTTACTTAAGAGTTGGACCTGAAGCCATTAATGCTCCTAAACAAGAAGCATTTCTCCAGGCAGAAAAACCATCTGGCATCACCTTTCTTTGAATAGTTTAAGAACAAACCATATACAGTTCAACAAAACAAGAGATAATACTTCTTCAGCAGGCAGAGCTACTTTTGGAATTAAAAGTAAACAAGACAGGACAAAGAGCATACAAAATTACCTCTGTTTGTGCTTTGGGTTCTCCAGCTTTGGCCCTTTCAAGCAGTTCCTCGAAAAGCACTTCAGGTTCTTCCTTCATGCCCTCTATATATTAATTTGATAAAGAAAATTGTTTACTAGCAATATTTGAAAGTATTTTCTGAATCATTGCTATATGTGGTTGAAGAATTAAAGGAATGTATCCCAAAAATCCAACAGGAGTGTTTTGCAAGAACAGTGGAAATTAACTCATTACAATATTTATCTCAGATGTTGTCCTTCAGCATATTTACCATTACGTTATTTGATAGCAGCCACAGAATGACACAAAGTTTGCAGTTTCTCATTTACTTCCACAGAATTCATTTCTCAATAGAACACACGTTACAATAAACATGAGCACATGTGGAACATGTAGTACAGAACAGCTTTTGTACTACTGCTACTCTTATTCTTGATAGCACTTCAGTCTTTCACCTGGCAGCCTCTTTATTCAGTAGCAGAGCCTTTTCAGGAGTTTTGAAAAATTAACCAGCCTTTAAACCATGTCCAGTATATTTGAAAGCTCAACTCCTCAGCCCCAGCATCATACAGAAACTAACAGTGATTACACCTTAAAAACCTATTTTGTGTCTAGCTCCACAATTGCAGCTATTTTTTCCTCCTTTCCTATCTACTGTACACATACAGACTTAAACAATTTTTTCTTCAAAAGCAGCATATTGCTCCACCAATCAAAGAAAAAAAAAGGAGAGCTTTATCTTACATCCATTAAAGATCATCATGCCACATGCTACTTGATGAATGAAGAACCAGTTTAAAGGAAAAGATGATAAAGGCCAAAACTGCTACTTTTTCATAAGACTTCTCATAAAAAAAGTTTG
This sequence comes from Micropsitta finschii, assembly GCA_034783455.1. NCBI lineage: Eukaryota > Metazoa > Chordata > Aves > Psittaciformes > Psittacidae > Micropsitta > Micropsitta finschii. The sequence continues at coordinate 43,381 of JAVHNF010065705.1, forward strand.
GAAGAATTTTGAAGAGAAAAAAATCAGTACAATTTGTACACTTTAAGTTAGTAAGAAAGGACAGCATACCACTGATTCAGGGTAGCAGCTTTACCAGCCAACCTAAAACTGTAGTTAGAAAGGAGATACAAAATCAACAGCAAGTGCCAAAGCTTGACCTGTACATATCACACAACCCCACAAGGTCACCAAACACACTGGACACAAAGCTACATACTGAGGGCACATACAGCATAAGAAAGTGTGGTCGGGAAACAATTTCCAAATGTAGGAGGAAACACAGCAGTCAGTTACTTCAGGCATCCACTCCAAGTTACAGATTTCATTCCCTACCTAATTTGACAGCAGTAACCCAGAAAGTGGGTAAGCACCTCTTCTAGCTGAGATGCCATTCAGTATCTGCTATTTCTCAAAATGTGGGGGGCAAGAAATAATAAACCCCATTCCAAATCACCTCCTGAAGAGCCAGGCCACTTACATTCTTTAGCATCCCTGCTACTGGGACTATTTCCAAATAAAAACAGGCCTCAAGCCAATGCTTTCATTAAAATGGATGTATTTTAACAAGAGCAAACCATGAAGTAAGTTTTCTCCTTCACCATCCCACAGTTTTGTCTGCCAAGCTCCACTTGGAAAAATACTAATGCCAAATTATAACATGTTGTCTGGCGAAACAAGGTACACAATGAAAAATAATTTTTATTTTGTACTTGGTCTTTTCAGAAAGCTGCAAAAATATTATTGTAAAATAGGCAAACAGCATCCCACCAAAATTAACCACTTAATCTCCTTGCCCTCATATATAACCTACAGGACTGAACTCTAAACAAGTCAGAAGCCTGTTTTCCAGATGGCACCACTCACACCAGCAAACATCAGTCAGGGGCTCTCTGATAACAATAAACAATAAAGGTACAAGAAAGAGCAAATTGTTTGAAAGAAACATAATATTCATCCATGTACCCCACCCAAATGAAAAAGGTTGGGCAAGGCAATACTGTTTCTCTGTGTTTTCACATTCATTAACTTATTTTGCATCAAAATTTTAGCAGCAACTGCCTCTGCAATAGATTTTTTTCTGTTCAGGGTTTTCTACACATTAAGAAGAGAACACCACAAATATTTTGGTGATACTCTGGATAAATCAATGTAGGAGATACCATTCAGAAGCTAGTGTTTGCTAATTAGAATAGAATTTACACATACACAAAAAGCAAACTATAGAAAACAGTTTGCTAAATTGATATAAGCACCAATTAGAAAAGCAGCTGGCCCCCGCAGGACACAGTGCTCTCAACAGAAGTTACAAGGGTGAC
>JAVHNF010065714.1:0-13654 GCA_034783455.1 Micropsitta finschii
CCACACCTTCCTTACGCTGCTTTCCTGCATTTACAGCCCAAACTGGTGTGATTCCAGTGTGCAAACCAGGGGCGGTGTAGCCGAGTGGCGCATTGCAGCTGCTGCTACCTCCACCTCTTTCCCCCGGGCTCCCGCTGCCCTCCCCTTGCTCTGGGCTCTATCCTGCTCCCGGTCCGGGGGGATCCAGACAGGTTTCGGACCCTTGGGGCTGCTGCTGGTGCTGGCCCAGCCTGGGACAGTGGGGCTCAGATGGGTTTGGGGGGCAGGGTGCTCTCTCTTAAGCGTCTCATTAGATTTTCTCTTTGCCCATATGTGTTCCTCTAGGTCTGACCCAACTCAGCAACCCGCTCCCGGGGCCCCCGAAGGGGGAGCTCCTGGTGGGACCCCCGCTGGGGCACCCCCCAATCAGAGCAGTAACCGTCGGCTGCAGCAGACGCAGGCCCAGGTGAAGGAGGTCAGTAGCTCTGCCAGCCGTGTGCTGTCTTTTCACTGACTGCCTGGACTCTGCTACTGCTCTGCAGCAGTGATGCTCTTGACAGGCGCCTGCTGCTGAGGGGGTGGCTGCTCGTGTTATGCTAGTGCCAGAAACGCAGTAATAATCATATCATGGTGGCAGACCTATAAAGAGGCTGGGGAAGATACTGCTTTATGTTTAAAAGCAGCTTTATCCCAGCTATGACTTCTAAGGAGCAGACGTGTTAAATTTTTTTTGTATCTCCTATAGTGCATCCAGAAGAGGTCTTGATCCCTGCCCTTTTGCTTCAAGCAAACAGTCTGTATGCAGTCTCAATGCATGATGCGCAAGGAGCCTTGCCTCACTTTCCAGGCTCGGTGTCTGTAGCGTGGCTGCTGGCCTGCAGTAACGCCTTTATGCCTCACTGGGGCAGCCACATGTAGCTGTAAATCATTGCGATAACCAGAGAGTAAGCATACGATTATTCTCATGAGGGGGGTGGCTTAGGCTTGCTGCATTTGAGAGCTTTAAAAACAGGTGAGAATGCGGGGCTGAAGACCTCCTTTAAGTGTACTCGAAGTGACACTTTAACGGGTTGGGTGGGGAGAGAGGCCTACAATTTTTCCCTACTTCAGAGTAGTCAGTGGCTTGAAAGCCATGTTTTATCCTGGCCTTTTTTCCCTTGTTTGGGTCTTTTGCTTAGTAGCATTTCTGTGTCAGATTCCTGGCCCTTATTGTTTTCAGCTCTCTTTACCAGTACAACTACTGCTACTGTTCTTCCTTCTGCAGGTTGTTGATATAATGTGTGTAAATGTAGACAAGGTGCTGGAACGAGATGAGAAACTGTCAGAGCTAGATGACCGGGCAGATGCACTTCAGGCTGGTGCCTCACAATTTGAAAGTAGTGCAGCAAAACTCAAAAGGAAGTACTGGTGGAAGAACTGCAAGGTGAGTTTCCTATTGCCATGATCTCCTTCATCAGAAGAACATTAGGTTAGTCTTCTCCAGAGCTTTGAGAGGATAGTTGGGGTGTAATAATGATTTCAAATGGTTAGGATTTTTTCAGTGTGGAAAGACTTTGAGGTCTTGGCTGTCCTACCTTCAAGGTCTGGCTTATGTTCCCTGGCTGTCTGAGAAGATGTGAACTTGTCAGTCTGTTCTGAGTATTACTCTAACAATCTCTCTCTCCAGATGATGATCATGATGGGAGTGATTGGTGCCATTGTGGTGGCGGTGATTGCAAGTAAGTACTGAAAAGCTCAGGATCAAAAGTGTAGAAGCACCCACTCTACAGTAGCTTAAACTTTTTCTTTTAGATTTGAAACCTGTAGGGTCTTGGTTGCATAAGTATTAATAATTTCAGTCCTTGGGGAAGGGAGGTGGTGGTGCTAGAAGAACTCCTGCACTTACTCTAGAAACTGGATAGTTTTACATAGTAACAGAAGGACCTGGGGGTGGCCAGGTCCATTGTAGAAATGGGAAATTCTGTCTGCCAGGTCAGGTGAACTTGTAAGTATGAGGGGTGTTTACCCTGGAGCGGGTGGGTTGGCAAGTTCCTTCCCTGGTGGGGAATTTGGAGCTCTGAGGGACCTTTGGTGTAACTTGCCCTCTCGTTCTTACCCTTTTCTTTCCCTATTGCTTTGTCTCCAGTCTACTTTTTTACTTGAATGCACCTCTTTCAGTCTGCAACCTACTGTCCTGTCACCTTGCCTGTCTCTTATACCTGAACCTTTCCTTCCCTTCCACTTAGCTTCTTCATTGATTTCTTTATTGGTTTTAATTAGTCTTCTCTATATGACTCTGAAGCACTCTACTGAACATGGTTAGCCTTAAACAGCTGCTGCAGCTTTAGAATTTAGAGGAAAGAGAAGTAGAGGAGGAGCAGGTAGCTATTGCTCCTGCTCTTCTGTAGGGAATTTCTTTTGTTTATTTTTGGCTGTTTGTCAACTAGTGCCTGTGTGGACTCTAGCAAAATAAGAATGCCTTAATGCAGTGCCTTTAGGAATGAAGGACTTCAGCATGTGAGATTCTTTAGTGTTCTGCCTAAAAAGAGTGGCAGCATGACTTAAGCTTTTCATCAAGCTTCTGAAATAAAGGCTAGTTTGCATTGGCCAGTAGTGAGCCATCTGACCAGGCTCTACAGTGATCTGGATTTCTCTAGTCATGGAGAGATGAGCATGAGAGATTCTGCCTATCCTTATTTTAAGATGACTTGCTGTCTGAATGTGGCCATTTCAGTTATGATAAAGGAAAGCCTACACGATTACCTCAGTCAAGTGCAACAGACTGCACACAGTGAAGTAAGGAGAGGTTTTTTTACTATCTAAAAGGCGTGTGTGGGACTAAAATCTCCTGCCAGAAGGAACAAAAGAACAACCGTAAGGAGTCTAGTGCAGGGTGGTAAATATTCTTTTCATCTATGCAGACAAAAGCCAGGATGCTGTGGCTTTCTACTAGCTTGTAGCTTTCTGGGAGACTTTGGGGTAGTGGCAGAATGGGAATGGGTATTCTGCTTTTGTTAGTGGTTGAATGTCAAAGGAAATCCACTGTGTAGCAGATGGGGCTGAAGGAGCCTGGAGGTATTCCAGATGACGCTGAATGAGCCATACAGCATTCTAATTAAGAATACCTGTTCCGTTCCTGCTACCACAAAGCCCTAACTTCCAGCGGGAGTCAGAAAATCCTTGGAATGGTTAGCTAGGGATTTGGAGGGAAATGCTGCTCTGGGCATAGATATTGCAAAGTGGCAACAGATGTCCCAGTTTGTCAGCTTCGATCTCTATAGAGATCTTGCCTATCAAACTGGAATCCTCCTACTTCCTATGGGCTCTCTTGAATTTACGTCCAGGGTGGTCTCTGCTGGAAATAAACTTGCAGAATGGAATGCTGTGGCTTTCTGTAAGCAGGCCCCTTGTTCTCTTCCATCACAATTAACAAGAGCCGTGAATTGCTTGAATGTGCCCTGTTCCTCAGTTTCTGCAGTCTTCTGAGGAATGTGCATCTTTTCTTTACAAGCTGAGCTGCAGCTTATAATTTAGACTGGAAAGAGGGCACCTCTTTAATTTAGGAAGCTCTACCTTGGGTGTGTCTAGGCTTAAGGGAATGTGATAAAACAGGGGAGAATATCGATGGAGTTCCCAGATAGGAGTGAAGTGCAAAAGATGGGAGGAGCAGATGCTTTTTGTTTCATTGGATGTGCCAGGGAGGCCACTTTCCTCCTCACTGGGCATCTGGGAAGGGGTGAGGTTTTGCATGCTCACTTCCATGTCCCAGCATTTCATTTGCATAAAGTTCATCTCCCTGCAATTCCATCCCTCTCCACCTTGAGTGAGGGCAGAGATGAAGATGTGGAGTGAAGCAGCCTTTGTCCTCCAAGCACTTCCCTAATTCCCTGTGGAACTGAGATGTGATGGATGGTCAGAAGTGCGTCTACTGAAGAGGAGCCAAGGCCTGCTTGCACTGCATACTGCTATCATTTTAGGGGGTGGGCATACGAGCTTGAGGACCCCAGACCAGAAATTTTCTTGAACTCTTCTAAACAAGCCTTTGGTGCCCCATTCTTTCTGTTCGTCTGGGGGCACTGAGGTCTCCATAGGCTGTCTCTTCCATTTCTTTCTCTTAGATGTTGTATGTTCCTTTCTCTTCTGCTCCCTTTCCTTTCCTTTGTGTGTTTGTGCATGGAGGGAAAAAGATCACCAAGGCCCTCTGAGTAAAAACAAGGGACTCTTCTGTCCATAGCATTACAGCCACTCGTGCACGTGCAGTTTTATTTCCTTCCTCTAGAAACACAACTGTAATTTCCTCTGGCATGTTGTAGTTATCAGCTCATGTACTTTAAATGGTCTCTAAGAAACACAATTCACCACCTTATTGAGTCTGTCTGGTCTGTCATTGGGTGGAAGGCGTTGGGATGCCAAACTGGGTTTGGGGCAATTTGTTTTGCCTGTCACTTCTGCACATACACCTGAACTTCTGTCCCTCAAAGCAGTGGCTGGTTTTCCATTGCAATGATGGTAGTTGCAATTGTACTGGAACCTTGTGCTGGACTGTGTTAAGTCTGTAACAAGATGTATGAACCAGCAGCTCTGCGGGAAGAGGTTGCCCAAGCCAACTCTGCTTCCAGCTGCCAAATGTCCAGCCAATGTGTGATGCATGGGGAGGTAGTTCCCTGAATGGGAGGGTGTCTTACTGGTATCTCTAGTTCCTCAGTGCATGTTGCCTTTGGGTTTCAATAACCTATTGTCAGATCCTTAAATGCAGAAAACAGTTGTATGTTGACGTTGGGGTATAAGATCATCTAGTTCCAAGACCTCCAAGAGTAGGATGCTGTTTATAGCATATCTTGGAACATGGCTGGACTGAAGGTAAGTGCCTTGTTTTGCTTCACTGTACACTTGAAACTCATTAAAAAGAAACGCCTATTGAAAATGCACTTCGTCCAGTGCAGGCTTATTTTAAAATGAAGTATTTATGCTCTTATCTGCCCCTGTGGCTTGTGCTCTCCTTACGATCAGTTGTTTTCTAGTCTTAAACATCACCAAAATTATACCAGAAAATGTATGGTCAATTTGAACCATAATACGGTGAATTTGGAGCAGTGCAGATAGGCTATTTCTTTCAAAGACAAAAGCCTTGCTGGGAAAGGAGGGTGTCTGGACTGGCTGGTAGATCAAAGCACCATGTACAGCCTAAACTTCATCACAGGTCCAGCCTGCACAACCTGAATGAACTAGTCATGCTACAATTCCTGCCAAGTTGTGTGTTGTCTTCCTGTTAGTTCTCAGCCTTATTCATGTAAGGAGGTAGGAAAAGTTCTTCCTTGGAGCAGATGTGTGTCCAGACTGACTACAGTGTCTCTGAGTCCTTAGCCAAACGTATGGACTTGAGTGCTTGCTTGCTAAAGCTGGCCAGCTGATGTGGAGCACAAAGCTGGGGCTGAACATGCTGTGGAAAGTTGCCCCAGGGCAGCGCCCAACTCAGGAGTCACGCTGTATATGTTTGCAAAGAGTTGTATGTCTAACCAGAAATCCTCACGTGGGCATTTAAAGTACCACGGTCTGCTGGAAGCTCACCTCCTGAGGTGCCATCCTTTAAAGCATCAGCACTGCTGCTGTTCCTGCAGTCTTACCCTGAACAAACCATGACTATAAAGGTCCACTAAAAGCAAGGCCAAGGCTTTGGTGGAGTAATTCTTTATGTGTCTAATTAGAAATTCAAGTTCTGTCTTTAAACATATAGCTCCTGTTTCAACACCTTCAGATTTAGTGGGGGAAATGTCTCAACTATGCTGTTCCTAAATGTCTTAAACCTTCATGTTTTCTAGATGCTCTAGGCCTTGCTCTGGCCTTTCCTGAGGTTCCGATGCACTGGTCAAAGTAGGCTGCATTCTTTCATCAGTGGGGGAGGTTTTTTCTCCCCTCAGCTGTAAAGTAACTCGATGGTGAGAAAGACTAAAGACTTCAGAGTAGAAATGCAGCAACACTTGTTTAATGGACCTGGCTTCCTTGTGAAGTGACAGAGGTTCCTGCTCTGATGTAGCCACTGGGGTTAAAAGTCTTAAGTTGGAGAAGCAATAATGGGGAAGTACAGAGGTTTTATCTTTTGTTCTGATCTCTAAGTAAATAATTACTCTGAGAGATATAACAGATAAGGATATAGGTTTTACAAAATAGGCAACTCAGCCGTGTCTGTTGGATACATTTCAGCCCAGTGTTTCTCCTAGGTATCCTACAGTGTTTCCTCTTAGAAGTAGTTGGTTTCCTCCACAAAACTTCCCCTGTTTACAGGCCAAAATGAAGTTGCATTTTAGCCTCCACACTCCTGCTAATCTTTTGACTTGTTTTGCCAGAGACCGAGTCTTTCAGTGCTTATTTGTTCCTTGGTTTTCCAATATGAACAGCCCAATAGCATCCTTTCCTTTGTTGCATAGACCCATTAAATGGTTCTTGCTGAGGCTAAAAGGACCTTTTAATGTTCTCTCCTGCCAGGCTTTTCCAGAAGTCCTTGTACTCTTTAAGTAACTGTACTCTTTTGCCATAATCTCCAGTTACTAAGCTTTTTTTTTTTTTTTTTTTAGTTCGCTGCCTTTAAGCATGTAATCAGAAGCTGAAGGCTCTTCTCTCATGTTCACAAGACCCCTTTAAATATTGCACGTTGGTAAGCATAAAGAACTGCAAGACTGAACGTAGCCGTTCCTCTTGTGTGTTCCTGAACTCTGTACTTTTCCTCTGTCCTTTCACCAACAGCACTGCTACCCTCTTCATTTCTTAATGTAGCACATCTGCACCCCTTGGATTTTCTTGAACCTGTCCCAAAGGCCTGGTAACCCTTTACTCAAATTCCTTCTGGGACTGACCTCAGTCTGTGCAGACAAACCTTGCATTTATCTGTACAGCTTATCTAAGCACTCCAGCAAGCAGAGTTTGCTAGTTAGTTCTTCTAAATGTATTGCTTATAGAATCATAGATTTGTTAGGGTTGGAAAGGACCTTATGATCATCTAGTTCAAAGCCCCCTTTGATGGGCAGGGACACCTTCTGCTAGACCATGTCACACAAGGCTCTGTCCAGCCTGGCCTTGAGCATTGTCAGGGATGGAGCATTCACCACTTCTTTGGGCAGCCTGTTCCAGTGCCTCATCACCTGTACAGTAAAGAACTTCTGCCTTATATCTAACCTGAACTTTCCCTGTTCCAGTTTAAACCCCTTACCCCTTGTTTTATCACTACAGTCTCTGATGAAGAATCCTTTTCTGGCATCCCTGTAGGCCCCCTTCAGATACTGGAAGCTGCTCTGAGGTCTTCACACAGGAGGTGCTCCATGTATTTCTTCTATTACCTTAATTCTTATAGGAAAAGAAATATAGTTTGGGTATCTGTCAAACTGCGACTGTCACACTGTGAAGGAACAAGTCTTCAGCATATAGCAGGGGATGCCTGCTCATCCTTGCAGTCGCTGTCTTCTCAACCATCCTGTGCTTAGTTTTCCTTAGTTTTCCCCCTTCCTGGAAGGGCTGACTCATTCTTTCCTTTCTTCCAGTACTTTCAGTTACCCCAGTCTCCCTATACTTTAAATTTCCTCAGTTTCTCAGATGCTCCTAATCCATCTGAATTGGAGCCCTCAAACTTCAGTGTCCCTAGATTTCCCAGACTGTATCCCTTTTTTTTATCACATGACTTCCAAATGCTCTTAACCCTTAATCAACTTACAACTGTCTGCCACAACTGCAGTCCCACAGACACTGGGGCCTTTTATACCCTGTCTCTGTGGGTTCTTCCACATCTTGGCAGAGCTCCCTTCCCCTTCCTTGTATTTCAACACTACCAAACGCTTCCACAAATACTCCTTATTGTGTTTAAGCTCCTAAACACTTGTCCTTCTTCTTCTGTGGTTTCCCCATCATATAATCCTTCCTTTTTCTCCTCATCATTCTTTCTTCTAAGATTGCGGAGCTACCCACTTCTGTGCTGCTTACTCCTGCAGAACAAACCACTCTAATATTCCAACTTACCCACAGAATTAGTTTTCTCCTGCACTCCCCTTCCTCCTTCAAGCATTTGTATCCTTACTTCTCTGCCTTCCCCCAGCATGACAGATCCTCTCAGTCCAGAAAGATGCAACTTGCTTTTCTTCAATGTCCTACAACCTACAGTTACTCCTTGCATGTTTTCCATGTCCTCCAGATAACTGTGCTATGCCTCTAACATACCTACAACTCCTAAGCATTTACATCACTCAACTTTATCCTCTTGTAAAAATTCATCCCACCTCACACCACTAGTTTGTATTTTTGCTGAGTTACAAATCCCTCTAAACACTTGCTTTTCCCCTTTTTTTCTCTAATATTTGACATTCTCAGTGGAAAAATTCCATTTTCTGCACTGTCACGTTGGCACTGCTGGACTTTCCTGTTGTTTTCAGCCAGACCAAGCTCACTACACATCTGTTGAGCTGATTAATTTGTGGTCTTGTCAAACTACATAAATACAGGGATCCTCTGGGGAGGATCACCTTCTTTCTCACAAGATGGCAATTTTTGCACTGTTCTCAGGACAGGGAGGGCTAATCTATTTATGAACTTGTATGACAGCTTCTTGTTTGTACAGGCTGGATTTACAGCTACCCAGAATGGGGCCATTACTTCGAGTTCATCAGTCAAAGCTCCTATTTTGCATTTTGACACTTTTACAGAAGAGAGGGAGAACATGGTGCAAGCTTCCCCTAGGGAATGCATCACCTTCTACAGCTATATTTCTGGATGCTGTTGAAGAGAACATAATGTTTCAAGTAGTTATGCTTCTGATTAAACTTCCTTTATAATTACCCACTTGACTAGGTGTGATGCAGTGGGTACTATCAATTTTATGGTTATCACAAGCTACTGTGTAATGTGAAGAATCGTATCTTTGGATATTCAGGAAAGCTCATGTTCACCATGTGAATCAATGTACATTTATGATATGCAGAGACCATTTGAGAGGTTCTACCTGTTCTTTCTCCTTTCTTGAGTTGGAGGTGGTTTCGTGAAGCAAGCAGCTTTGTGCCTGGTGTCAGGTTTTTGTTCATTCATGTGCTAGAACCTACCTGAGTTGGCAGTCTGTAGTACTTGAAATCAGGACCAGGCTCTGGGTGCAACATCCAAACTCTGTCTTATTTTAATTGTGACCAAAGTTGTTTTTGCTTTAGCCACTAACCCCAGCTTTTAACTCTGTTCCTTGGGCAGCATTTTTACAGAACATGAAAGCCCCTTTGTTAAGTCAAGTTTGAGATTTCATTCCTTCATTACTCACTTTGTTCTACGTCCCTTAAAATCACCCATAGACACAGAAAATGGATTTTTAATCGAGTGTGTACAAGTCCTGACTTTTTCCAGTGGTGGCCTCCTGCGGGAATACGTGTTCCCATAACTCTAAGTGCCCATGGTTGCACGGCTTTCCCTCCTGCTTGGGCTGCCCTCCTTGCTGAATGACACCCCCTGACTCGCTTCTGTTCCCAGCAGAGACATCATATTCACTTTCCAACAAGGGTCATCAGCTGAGCACTGGGATAAAGTTTGAAAACCGGTAAATGTTTCTGTAATAAAGAACATAGTGTGAGGAGGAAGAAAATCACTCTCTGCTGGGAAGTGAAAAGTGCATTTAGGTAATCAAGCAAAAGCAGTACAAGTATGCATTTAGCATCTTAAAGGGAAGAATTAGGCAACAGTTTATAAACTGCAGTAAAATCCTCCAATCTTCCCAAGGGCAGTGTGTCTACCTTAATTTTTAAAATACCTGAAGTTTTGAATTTAAAACCAAGTTAATCATAAGAAAAAGAGGCTGTTTGCAATGTGATTTGGTCCATGGTACCACAGGTCTTTGCCTAAACTATACACTTGAATTCTGGTATTTGTGTTTGAGTCCAGTCAAGTGGATAATCTTGTTTGTTAAGGACATCACCCTTGCTCTCTGGATACCCCACAAAATGCTGTGTAAACACCATTGCAGCAGAAGACTTCAGTATTTGTAAAAAAATACTATGGCAAGCTCACTGCAAGAGGTGTGTGCACTTATGTGAAGATCCCCAAATTAGTTCCCGAGGCCTGTCTTTGTCCAAGCCTTGATTGCCTATGTGGTCTGTTTCAATAGGCTAAAGCTTGCTCAGGAAGGATTTTAGATGAAAGTGTGCAGCTCTTCTCCTGTGCTTTACAATCCTCAACGAACCTTCTGTGTGTACCAGGGAAGGGATGAGTGGAGCAGAACAGGCACCGCATGACCTGTATGATCTTCTTTTGCAGGACCTCATGGCAGCAGAGATAGTTTTTTTTGTGGGTGTGCATAATCCTGCCAAAGACACATTTGCTTTCCCCCCCTCAAAGCAGGGAGAGCCAAGCAACTAGAGATCAGTTTATCCCAGACCTTTTGGCAAGCAAATACCTGGGCATACACATGTATTGCAAGGAAGGAGACTGCTTGTAAACCAAGCAACCAAGATCTACCAGAGCCACATACCCAGTTTGAAAAAGGAGACCTTATTCTACCAGGGTGTTTAGTCATGACCCAGGAGTGTCAGCAAGCATCAACCACCTCCCCAGAGTATTATGTGTAATATAGATTGAGGTTATGTCAGTGGCTGTCATCTCTTAGAGCTATACAAGTAGCTTCTCCTCAGGGATAGAAGAGGGTGAGTGGCTTGGTCTTGGGATCAGAGCTGGACATTAAGAATTAGGAAAGAGCAGCCAGTTTCCAACCTTAGGGAAAGCTTAACGAAGCTCATCCTGTTGAGACTACATTCCTATCCGTTCTCATACCAGAGAGGAGGCCAGTTATGCCTGCCAAACCTCTTTAATGAATGACAGACCAGAACTGTGGCAGCATCCTTGTTGCAGGGAAAAGAAAGCATGCATGTATAAGTGTGCAGATGCAAGGAGTGTAAGGAGACTTAAGTGGACATCTCCCCCATACATACACTAGATAAACTCTCATCCATGGTGATTCCCAGAGCAATAGTATTTTATGAGACTGAAGAATTCACCTACAAGCAGTGAAAGCAATGAACCCAGAAAGAAGGAAATGCAGGTACCACAAAGTGTGCAGCCTCTGCTCCAACTGCCACCCATCTGAACCGTGGATTAAGCCAGTGCCTCACTCATGTCCCACCTCACCATCTCTGCTTGGCCCACATGGTTCCAGGCTGTTGTAAGATGGCAGCATGGTCACTACAGCCTCAACAGTGAAGCGGTGTGGAGCACTAAGAGCTGGTGCCTCATCTTGGAAAGCAGCGTTATCGTGACTGTTTGGAGGGGGTCCCGATGGAGAGAGCTGCTGCCGAGAACGGAACCAGCGTACAGCCAAGATTAAGGTGATGGCAATGAAATCCAGAACCAGCTCTGCAAGCTCCATCACAGACAGGACAGAGGATCCAAACCAGAGACTCCACTGGTTCCCAAACTGGGACAGCAGAGTCACTACCTGCAAGAGAAGGAGAAAGGCCAGTGAGGACAGCCCTCATTTGAGCCTTTTTCCTCCCTGCTTGCTCCCACTAGCAGCGCCCTGTGGTGCTGGGGACTTCCTCCCACCCTGCACAGGAAAAGAGACTCAATAGCCAACAGTGCTGGAACAAATGCCTGCCAGTATTCCATACATCACAGGGGAATGGGTGGCTAGAGAGGCAGTAAAGCGTGTACCGTGAAGGCTGGAGATTCCCCATTGGTCTTGTAGTTCCACTCCTCAAAAAAGATATTCACTTTGGCAACTCCGTTCCTGTAAATAAAGATGAGGCTTAGTAACCCCAAATCCATAATCCTTGCCTTTCTTCACCAAGTGTAATTATCTTCTCTGTCCCCTTCTGCCCATGTTCTCTTCCCACATACACCACCCAGAGAGGCTCCTCCCAGTCTCTGTAGTTCCCTCATTCTGCAAAAGATAACACACTTTAGTACTTACAGTGCACTTCTGACACTGCACTGTGAAACCCAATGTATGTGGTGTCCTATGCTGGCTAAGAAGAAGATCTTGCATGGCTTTGCTTTGCACTCTTCCACAAGCACTTCCTGTGAGTCCAGACCACAAGGCAGCCACCTGCAGCTTACTATTCCCATACTAGCATCTAACCCTTTTCAGATTCTCCACCTGGGTTCCCTTTTCTTGTTGAAGTTTCAGTTTATCTCTACTTTGATTCAAATCCACTGGCCTTGTCCATGGGTCCCATGCCTAATCTCTTCGCATCAGTGATTTAATCTTAACTCTGTCCCTCCCCGACACACACATTCCACTGGGATAGTGTCTGGTTTGGACACAGCCTCTGTGTAGGGGCTCTCACCTCTTGGATGTGATATTGTATTTGTTCTGTTGTGAAAGCACGTAAAAAACCCAGTCCTGAAATGAGAGTGCAATAAATTGTGTTACAGCATCACAGTCACCTCTTATAGGTTTAGTTGAGGAAGGGCTAAATGGGAGGTGAGACCAGTGCTGAGAAGCCAGGACACGCTCTCCTTACCTCTGAGACTGCAGAAGGCCAGCGGGAGTATCCAGCTGAGAGCTGGTATTGTGTCATTCTGGAAGACAAGAGGCTGTATTAGCTGCTGAAGTTGTAGAAGCCACAAGACCAGGTCTCTCAATCTCCAGGCACACCTGGAAGCTCCCTCCCATGCTGAAGTTCTTCCCACTTCCCACCATGCTTCTGCACAGCCCTTGGGAGCTCATTCCCAAGCTGACACTGATGTTCCTCAGCCATTTTGGCTTCCTGATGGGAGAAATACCATTTTGGGTTGCAAATCAGCTATTGACTCAAGCTTTCACTCTGGTCAGGGAATGCTTTCCAACACCTCCAGGAATAAAGATTTTCCAGTCCTCCTAACTGACTGATGATCAAACTTACTTGCAAGGTTTTCGACATTTGTGGAAACAGCCCAGCACATTAGCTTTGAATTCAGCCAGGAGTTTGTAATAGCAGTAGCCTAAACAGCAGAGAAAGTAAATCCAGGTAAGCTCACAGTATCTGCGTGCAAAACGTGATGTGCAGCAGCAAGGGGAATGCAGAGGTTTCCTTCCACAAGCTCAGAGGGCATAACCATCTAAGACAAGAATGTCTTTCGGATGTCTCACACCAGGAAGCTCATTGAAGACAATGAGGGGATGTATATGAGATGGACCGGACAGGTTTAGGTGGGCATGAGCTTTACTACTCCTTCTGTCCACTTACCCCAGGCTACGTGTTTTGTGTAATCACAGTACTCTGCTCCATTGGGTAAGGGATAGAAGTAATATGCACAGCCACAGCGCTCTACCATGTTGAGCTGAAAACAGGAGCGAATGCAGACCTGGGAGGCATACAAGGTGGAAAAGGCTGAACAAGGGAACCAAACCCACCACAATCTGTATCACATCATAGTATTACAGAGCCCACAGGCAAGCATGGCTGTTAGGGGACGGAAGCATTTCAGGAAAGTAGGGAAACAAGGTGTCATGGGACCACTGATGATGAGTTACCTGTTCTGTGTAGCGAGATGAGTACAGATTTTGCACTGGCACGTCACTGCCATCCTCTGTGCAATCACTGTAACTGCCCCCAAGACGCACAGTCATCTCCTAAAACATAAAACAGTCATTGCACAGAATGACTTGGCACTTTGCTGTTCTCTGACACTTCCATGCCACACACTGCTTGTCTATCAGTATCTGCTCTTACACTTTCCTTGGGGTGAAGCTTCACCTGTTTTCCTC
>JAVHNF010065718.1:0-12792 GCA_034783455.1 Micropsitta finschii
TACCCATTAGTGTGGGTTCTCAGGGACCACACTCATTGTGAGCCCTTAGGGTGCCAAGAGAAGACTAGTTTTGCTGACACTTGTGTTATGTTTGGCACTGAAATAATTAGAGGAAATGAAGATGGAAAAGCAAAATATTATAGTAATAACAGGAGAAAACCATACTCATGAAGGTTGGCTGGGGAACGCCTTTGTATTTACCAGCAGGTTTTAAACATTTATGAATTTTAAACATTTTAAAATTTTTAAACATTTAAAGTTATTATATTGTGATTTCTTTATACTGACTGAACCTCTGCACGTCTGCACAATTTTTGCACAGTGCCTGTAATGAAA
Source organism: Micropsitta finschii (assembly GCA_034783455.1). Taxonomy (NCBI): domain Eukaryota; kingdom Metazoa; phylum Chordata; class Aves; order Psittaciformes; family Psittacidae; genus Micropsitta; species Micropsitta finschii. Next base: position 337 of record JAVHNF010065718.1, read on the forward strand.
TTCCAACAAGGTTATCTGGGACTTTCTGTGCATATTCAGCTGTGATTGACTCACAGCTCCTGGGAGTCTAGAGTAAAATATATGCATGGCAGTTTTCTTAGCTCTTAACTTACAGCACAGTTACAGACACCTCTGCGTGTTTGCATCAGTGTGATTGAAGATGAATGCAAAAAAGACTTTATTCTTATGCTAGATCTCACCACTATAAAGACGCCACACACTTGTTCTGCAAAGAAAAGGAGGACTACATGGCATATTTGTAGGTTAAGCTCTGAGCAAAAGGGCTGTTTGATAGAGGTTTACACATAGCTGTTGTAAATTCTGCTTTATCCCTGCTAATTTTGTCTCTGCTTTTGACTAAATAATAAATCCCAGCTGAGTATCTGAATCTGACAGGACTTGCTGAGTGGAATAACTGCTAAGGTTGTCCATGCTGCCAAAGTGAAAAGCAACTCCTTTATTCTGCACAGCTTAATCCCCATCAAAGCCTCCTCCCAAAAGCCCTTCTGAGGCCCATTACAGATACTGTATTTCTTGGGCTAAGGAAATTTCACAGGACCACATTTTTAATCAGATGCAAACTTGGGCAAAGAGCTGGGAGCCCCGGTGCCATCCCTCACTAACACACCTCCCAGGGCAGAAACAGGTATGTCATCTAGGCAGTCCATGCAGATGAATGAGTGCTTTCAAAGCAGGTCTTTCTGGCTCCTGAGAAAAGCAGAGCAAAACTTAGGTGCTGCCTTCTGCTCTGTTCAATTCACACGGAGACTGGTACCAGCCTGGCTGTGAGCCACGTGCAGACCACCAGCTTTTCCTCCTCCACACATAAGTTTTCCTTGGTCAACTGCTTTGACAAAAGAGACCAGGGGTTTCAGAGTGGTGAGTCTGCAGGGTCAGACTTAGTGCCTTTTAATAAGCACAGAAAATTTGGCTTCAGCTTCTTTTATTCCCAATCCATCGCTGACTTCCAAACAGCAGTTGGTATTTACTGCTGGGAAACATGTGGGCATCAGGCAGGGAAGGCAGAACAGGTTCAGAAAGAGAAAGAAGACAGGAAACACAGAAGGCAGGTAGCAGAGATGGAAGAGTAAAGGTTAGGACCATAGGGAGGAAGATATGAAGGAAATTAGCGTGATATTTAACTCTGTAACACTATTGTTTGACTGTGTTGATTCAGGCAGATATACTGCTATTAAAACCTTTTCTAGTATTTAAAGATCTCTCCTGCACCATCCCCCAGAGCTTTTTTATTTCGTCCTTGGAACAAGCCCTGTAAACATCCTCTTACCTTGCATAAAAACTGGGCTTTTCTTTTTATCTTATGTTTTCCGGGCTGGCATGAGGACCTTTGAGCTGCTGTTTCTTCAGGAAGAATCAGCAGCTCCTTCCCTTTGGTGTCTGCAGAGGGGTCACATGAGAAAACAGCATCACGAGAGCTACCCACAGCTCTTCTGTAAGGCATCTGCTGGGGACCACATCATAGCCTGGTAAGCTCCCAAAATGAGCTTTGACTGCAGTGTGGCTCAAAGCTGTGGCAGAATATTTGGGGCCTGGGGTGTTCCTGAAACAGTGGAACAGCAAAGACTGTGCTGTGACAGGGAAAAGGAGAATTTGGGCTGCATCCACGGTTCATCCCAAAGGTGGTCCCAGCAGCCTGCAGATACCTCCACTAGTGGGTCTGGGCTGGTCGCACCAGAGACCTGGGGAAACCGCTGGGTTTCTTGTGTTGCAAGTGCAATAGACAACTTTCTGCAAGGTTCCTAGTTCCTATTCATTTGTATACATTTATAGGAAAATTAATTATGCCTCCAAAAAATATTGAAGAAAACAGGTCACACAAAATGATCCTGCCATTCTCCAGGGATCAGATGCTTTTTACTCAGGATCTGGCAATAAAGACTTCCTATTAGCACTGGCACTACACCGTAAGCAACTGGGCAGTTTACGTCTTAACCTGAGACAGAAGACTGCTGCACTGGCCTACCCCTGCACCAACCTAGCCAGGACTGTATTTTCTGCATATGTGACTTGGTAACCACGGTGTACACTGCTATTCCTTGTGAAGCCATATAACACTGGGCTGCAAAATGCAGGAGTGTGGGTGCCACTTTTAATTCAGAAGACCAATACCAGCATTGTCTATTTCCCCCCCTATCATTGCCTGGAGTATAGCCACATAGCATTAGACAATACCTTTGAATTCCCATGTGTGGCTCAAGCTGGGAGATGAAAAGTGGAACAGGCCAGCTCAAATCAATAGCTTCCCCATTTCTAATACTGAAAATATGAGGTGATATACTGCCTCAAAGCCAGGGCTTTGGCTGGCAGCAATCAGCCTGACCAGTCGCATATCTACTCAAGTAAAGCCAGTCTGCCACTGACAGACTGCAACAGCCCCAGCACCATGACCCCTATTTACTAAGTGCTTATCTGAAAAGAAAGTAGGAATAAATCTGTCTTGAATCACCTCTCAGTATGTTCTGAGCAAGTGCTGGGCACAGTCTCCCGATGACAGAGGTTGTGCAAACTGACACTTTGCCTCTCCTTCAAAGGCTGCAGGGGCCTGGCTGGGGAGCACCCAGTGCAGCTCTGATCCTCACTAGCTTACGCCACAGCCCCAGCACCCAGGGTGCTTCCTTCCTCCTGTGCAGACTGTTTTTCAAGCAAAATATTCAGGATAAATGAAATACATTAGGGAGAAAGCTTGCTTACAGTATATGAGACTCTCACAGGACATACCTTGGTAGACGGACAAATGGCTGGACAGAGCCTTGGGTGATATGATTTAGTGTGAGGTGTCCCTGCCCATGGCAGGGGGGTTGGAACTAGATGATCTTAAGGCCCTTTCCAACCCTAACTGTTCTATAATTCTATGATTCTATGCCTGTATAACAATGTAAGGTGGGGCTGAGATTTCTGTAGTTATGCCTGAGTTAGCATTAAACAGGGCAGCTCAGACTAGTGTCACTGAAGCAGTGGGTTCAGCCTGGGCTCACTGCCAGGGGGGCTGCAAATTGCATTTGCTTGTGGATTTGGCTGACAGCATTGACAAGCCTCAATTGACCCAAGCCTCTTTGACTTCCTGCATTTCCCAACCGCTCCTTCTGCCCTCTCATCACCTACTGCTTAGTTCTGGTACTGTTGCTTCTGCCATTTTATGGTGACCCAGGTCCAGCTGAAGAATGAGCAACCTGGAAGTGCTCCCTAAGCTTCCTCACCATGCTGCTCTTCAGCCCGAGAAGTGGGCAGCTGTGTCAGAGTCAGTGCATGCTTTGGTGTAGCTGGAGGGATAGCAGGCTAAGGGCTGGGTGGGCCAGGGCAAACTGCCTTTGTACTGACCATGCAGCCTTAGCCCGAGGTGCAATGGTTAAGGCTCCAGCTGCCCACCCACAAGCTATTGCCTAAATATCAGGGGATGGTGCAGTTTCCACCCGGGGAATTAGGTGTAAATTGGAACAAGTGGCAGAGCTCATGGCTGCTGTGACATGGCAGCTGAGGGCCAGGATAGCAGTGAGGGCAGCCCCCTTTTCCACCTCTGACAGCTAAAGTCTTCCACAGATGAGACAATGCCATGGCTACCTCTTTGACTTCCTTGGTAACCTCATTCACACAGTTCTGAGCCATCCCAGTGGAGGCAGGACAAAGTCAGATCCAGTGGCACTTGTTTAAACTGGAGTTGGATATTTAAACTTCTCTTTGTTCTCTGACATGGCTGTTTCCCTTGGATAAGCTGACTGGTTAACTGTTTTTCCCCTTTTGCTTTCTTCACTGGCTTCATTTTTATAAATCGGTCATGGATTCAGAGGCCAGAAGAGCAGAAAGTCTACCATGGACGTCTGCCTTGATCTTCCATGCAAACTGTAAGACTACTCTGATTTGGTCTTTGTTACACTCTTGGTCAGCCTTTTAGAAAACTAGTACAAGCTAAATGGGGCATGAACTGGCTAACTGGGCAGTAGTTGTGTGTGTGCAATGAATGGGCCAGCTGGCATCTGCGCTAGACGGAGTGAAGCTTAATCAAAGCTGCCTTCCTCTGGTTGAGAGCATGAATGTGCACAGTGCTGTGCCCAGTTTTCAGGCCACTTATTGGCTTGTCATGTCTTTGGGATTTCTATTTTCCTACTGCCTCACCTCGGTAATCTTTGGTTGTAACTGGGCAAACATGTTGAAGATATTTTAGATTTGTCTGGCTGGGAGAGAAAGAGGAAAGACAAGGGATGGAACTGAAAGGTGAACAGACAGCCCAACTGCAAAGACTGTGCTATCCCTAGGAAACCATGTGGAAAATACCTTATATTTGTCCAGCTTGATTTTCCAGCTTTTGAATTTGTTTGTTAGCTTTAAGCTTAATTCTCATATCTCTGTTCCCTATGTTTAAAAAGTGAACAGCTCCCTGGCCAAAATGCTTTTGAATAAACTAAATAATTCCTTGATTTCTCTCTCAAGTTTTCGATGTCCCTCAGTAATTTCTGTGGCTCCTTCCTGAATCTTTCCCAGCTTCCTCAGCATCTTCCTTGAATTTGTAGGCATCAAAAGGAACAAACATTTCAGCAGAAGTCTCCCTGTGAGCATGACGCAAACCTTTCTGTTCCTTTTGCTCTGTGCTTATATAATCAGGATATAAAAGATGATATCGGGTGGTTTTGCCATCATCATTCTGAAGCTCATGTTCAGTAGATGATGCACCACAACTTCCACTATAGTTATTCCCAGGATTTCACTTGAAGTCCTTTGAAAAGACATAGTTTCACAATGGGCCACACTCAAATATAGATTGTTTATTTACATCTCATTTACTGACAGATACATGCTGCTGTGCATCAGAAACCTGTTTTCTTCATAACTGATTAGTGCCCCCCTCTATTTTTTTTTGATGTTTGCAAATGACTGCCTTTCTGTATGCTGTTAATGATGAGTTTTAAATGGTATAATGCTAAAAATTGATCTCTGTGGGAACCAATAGAAATACAACCATTAAAACAAAAATCTCCATTACGTTTTGAGACCTACCAGCCAGTTTTTAATCAATGTTGCCTCTTAATCAAAGTGTTATGCCATACCACATCACACACCCTGCAGAGTCTATTACAACAGCCACAGTTAGATTTTGCAATCAATCTTGTAATATTATCAACATATAACAAGCTACTTTTTCATAATTGCTCTTTGTTCAGCATTAAATTTACTGCTTCTTTTAATTTTTTATTAGTTGACTGTCAGATCAGCCGCAGAGTATTTTACCTGGGATTAGTTTCAGGCTATCAGGCCTATAATTACATGGACATTTTTATTTGTCTTGCTTGAGAAGATTGGCAAGATACAGCTGACTATTTGGGGTTTTTTCCACAGATGCAGCAATTGGTGTTTATCCAAATTATAACGTGACCTTGGCTGGACTTTCTTGGGAATCTTTGAACTACAAGATGGGTGCATGAGACATCAGCCTTTTTGTCAGCTGGGAAGCTGCTGGGTTCTGGTCCACTGCACAGCTCCTTTGCTTTTCCCAGGCTGAAAATTTCAGAAGCTGAATATTTTATCCTCCAAGGTCAGACAAGTCTTATCTGGAAAGAAAGGAATGAGGGAAACCTCAGGTGTGATGCCAGGAGAGCAGGGGGAGAGTGTGCAGAGATGCCGTGAGCATGAGTGGAGCGTGGCTGTGGGCCACAGAGGCAGCATTGCTCTTGGGATCCCTGTGCAGGACTCAATTCCTTATGTCATGCTTATCACTGCTGCTTCCCTGAGCCTCTGCTCTTTGTACTTCTGACCTCTTTCGGGTGGTGTGACATTCCTTTGTTCTCTGATCATTTGTGTCCCACCTTAGTTTTATAATAGCCAGGGACTGGAAGGGATAGAAACTGCGCTTGCTGTGTTTCTGTTACTTATTCTGTCTCTACAAAAGAGACCTTGTATCTGCCAAAGAGTTCAATTGCTACTCAGATTTCCTGAAGAAAACCCCCACCTTTCTCTACCTGAAGGTCATGGAGAGAGGCTGTTGCTTGTTTGAGATTTGTCTGCAACGGCAACATTGCTTTTCTATTTTTAACTTTGGCTTCCTCAAAGGGATTTTGATGTGCATTACAACTGCAGTGGGAGGGGGCTTCTAACCAGAGCCCAAAGCCGAGAGCAATACCTTTGGTGAAGCACAAGCCTGTGCTCACTTTCATTAACAGTGTGGAGTAGAGCTGAAGATGGTATGAATCAGAAGAGCTGGTGTGTCTTCAGTGGACCTGTCCCTGGTGACATCTGTTGTGGATCTGACTCTGAAATGAACAGTATGCTGCACAAGCAAATATGGGAGCAATTATCATTTCTGATTATGGAGAATGGGTAGGTTCTTTATATAGAAAGAATCAAATAAAATAGCTGAGATAATAAATGTGCCCTTTTGCCCTTCATAGGCAAGTAGAAAGTAAAATCAGCTTTCGTTAAAACAATTTGGCATTAGAACTAGATTTGTTTGGTCCTTGAGATCATGCGTAAGACCTTGTCCCAGTTTCCTGTTTTTTCCCTCTACATGCTCCATTACAGCCTGAATAGCTGTAAAACAAAGACAGTACTGGAAAACAGGGTTTATTTATTTATTTATTAATTTTCATAAAACATCAATTTAAATCCCCTGTGTGAATAAATAATCCATATGCTACTTGAATCTTTTATGACATGAATCCCAAAAACCAACTTGAAAAGCTTTCTCTGTTGTTTTGGAACTAGGTCAGAAAACTAGCTCAGGGAATTTTTAATGAGCTAGGCAGCCTCCCAGCTCTGGGTTACTGGCTCAAACACGAATCAGGTTAGTAGGGAACAGTATTTGTTGCTGCACCTGAAGAACTAGGCCCAATCCTCACCCCAGCCACGCTCATTGCCATGGCAATAGTGGCATAATGAGCACAAAACTTAGGGAAAAATGGGGAAAGGATCTGGACTATGAGGACTGTTCAATTTCCTTTCTCTTAAAAGCTGGCTTTTAGTCCATGCCTTAGCTTGGACATTACTCTTCTGTTCCTTTAATTTCTCTCAAAACCCTCTCCATTACCTCCAGCCATAAAGGGACCATTAACCTCAGTTGACAGAGATAATGAATTAACTCCTTTTGTCAAAGGAGATCTTAACACAGTCAAACAACATCAGTTGGCAGAAGTTGACGAAGTACCTTTTTCTGGAGTTCTGAATCTTCACTCTTGACAGAATTACAGTGCTTGATGTTGTCTTAACCAATACAGAAAGCCTAGTTTTGACTCTTTATCACTGCTTATTACATCTTGTATAGACTGGCTCTGCCCAATTTTTTCAGTGTTTTTTTTTTCCAATAATTTTACTAAGATTTACCCTTCCATGCTTCCTTTCTTCCCCATGCTTTTCTCTGTCTCTGTATCTTCTACAAATTAATAACAGCTGTTTTGTACCACTGGTGTGAATCACAGAAGAACCTTAAGGAAAAAGCTCAGGGAGAAAAAGTGGGATCATGGGAATGCAGTTGATCAGATTTGTACTTTTTTGGTATTTTTAGATAGACCTATAAACATGCACAGAGCAGGTTTTAGGGCTGTACCTCAATCTGTCTGACTGAGATATACATGTTACAAAATCTTATAAAACTCAATAGCAAGACTTTCAGGCTGTACTAGACAGCCATGCTATCTGCTCACAGATCTCAATTTCCACTTGTCCAGCTGCTGGGAGTAAGATCTCCAGACAAAACAGTATCTGTCTAACAGAAGGGAACCAGTTAGTATAGTAGGACAACCAGTAAGGAATGCTTCTTTTTTTACCCCAGGATAGTAAAAAGGTAAGGTGTCTCAGACGTCACAGCCAGAGGGAGTTTTTTCCTGTGGAACCTAACCTAGTCATTAAGAAGCCAGGGGAATGCTTCTCTTCATGTGTATGTCAATGGAAACTGTGATTATTCCCTAAATATCCAAGCATGGCATATTTTTATAATGAAGGGAGGCTGTGAATTGCACTGGAGAAATTTTACTGAGTTAATAGAAAAAGAGCTAGAAATAAGAAAATAGAAATAAGAACGGAAAATATTTACTATTTTATTTTACTTATTTCTTTTGTCAGCTGAAGAGCATAAATGGATGCATTTACTGAAAAGATTTTGTGAACACTACAGATAATACCAAAATAGGCACTCCAAATATAGTGACCTGTTTACAGTAAGGTATCCAAGTGTTATTTAAGGTGGAGTAGGAAAACTAATTCTCTTCTCTCTCCCAGGTAAACCAGTCAGGTATTTAGGATCCTTTGGTTTATCTGGAAAGAGAAAAGCCAAGGTTAGGGATGGCTGAATGACTCAGGAAAAGATATTTCTGGAGGAAGGAAGAAAGGAAGTCCTAAGGAGACAAGCTGTGGAGACCCTAAGCATAAAGGCAGAATTGTTGGGCTGGGTAACAGTTGGGAAAAAATTGGCAGCGTTAGAAAGGCTAGAAGGAAGGTCGTGAAGTCTTGACTCCACTCACTTTAGGGAACTTGTGACACTAAATAAACTATACTCCAAGAAAAGCAAAATTATGTTTGGATTGGGGTATAAATAGCTTATTTCTCAAGCTCAACGGGCAACATAATTGACTGGTCACTTTACTTTGGCACCAAGCTCAGTATTATTAAAAGTTAGTGGGAAAAAACATATAATAGATTACTTAGAAATGCAGAAGATGGTTAGTAACAATCAAACAGCTGTTTGCAGAGACCTGGAAATGATACAAGACTGAAAGAGACTGCCAAGGTCACTGAACCACGGATCCCAGCAATTGTATCAGGTGATCCTCTTCCTAAGTGCTTTGTTTTTAGCCTGGTTAAGTTCAGGACTAGCAAGCACATCAGCCATTTGCTATCACGCAAAATTTAAGTAAGGACAGCCATTTACACAGATAATATTTATTTGATTTTTATCTATGTCAGAGTCTGACATGCTAGGGTATTTTGTCCTAAAGCCAGCATTATCAAAGTCATGTCTGAAGTGCTGGGAAGGGAAGAAACTTCCTGGGGAGTAATTACGCACAAATGGCCTTTGGCAACTTCTCAAGAATGAAATGGTACAAGAGAGAACACTGGGCTAGTCTTGTCTCAGGTTGCAATTCTTAAATTTTTAGTTCATATCTGCTTTCCTAACAGGAACAAATCTGGCTTTGGGCAGTGAGGATGAGTATTTCAGGTGTGTAGTTAATGATAAGAAAGTTTCCTCCGGTTTGGATGTCTGAATGCGTGTTGCCCTAGCTCTATAATACTTAGTTACAAAAACAAGCAACTGGTGAAACACCATACTTAAAGGTGGAGTTTTGATTTTCCCGACTGTTGCTTTTTATTTTGGGTTTCTTTTGCTTGAGTTTCTGAGGACTCCAAATTTCTGCTCCCAGAGAGGGCCTTGCAATCTGATAAGTACAAGTGATTTGTTCCACTACTGATCAGGCTAAACATGCACGTTTTGTTCTTTATGTTTCAACAATGAAGGCATTGTGGTAGGGCATGGCTACTTGCCACCCAGGAAAGAAAGAACAGAAAGAGTCCAGTGCCAGGGCAGCCATGTGGCTGAATGCCTCATCAGCTGGAGCTTTCCGGGCACTCTGGGGCATGTCACTGTGCCAGACATCCATGAATATTGCACCATTAAACCCCTAAACACTACCTACTGCTGGTGTGCAAAGGCAAGTCATGAGTTTTCAGCAGACTGAAGTGTGATAGGAGGAAACTGTCCTGACTTCCTCATAGCAAATTGTTTGTTTAAGGAATTATAAGCAAAGCCTGTGAAATCTTGACACTGCCATGCTTGCCACTGCTCCCAGTTGCTCTGCAGTCCTTCATAGAGGACAGCAGGATCCAGAACAGGAAGGCAGCTACATTCTGGGACTGCATTTATGGTCTCAAAGCTAGGAGACAGGATTAGTCCTGCAGATACTTCTGCAACCATTCTTCACAGATAACTTTAGCAAGCACCTGCAGAAGAAGAAAAAGTCTTTCCATCTTGGAGGGGAACTTCAGTGAAGGGAAGGGATTCATGAGGCTTTTCTAGGTAAATTCCAGCCATGCAAACTCAACTTTTAAAGCTCAGAAACTCTCAGGCTTTTGGGGGAAACAAAGAAAAAAATAAAGTTTTAGTATAGTTTTGAGACTGAAAAATAAAAAAAATCAATCCCCAAACTTTGAGACTGAAACAATCACCAAGAACACTGAGATACAGCCCTTGATCACTTTCATTAAGTCTGTTCTTCATCTTTCCACCTCTCTATTTGCTCTCCTGGTGCTTACTCCACTTTCTCATTTTCCTCAAGCCAGGCACATTCCTGACTCATAGAGAAGGACAGAAGGGGTAAAAAGTGCCAAAAAGTCACACTGGGCTGAAAAGGTATGGAGATAAAGGAAAGATGAAAAGAAAAGTAAAAAAGGACAGAAATTTGGTCTGTGTATCTTATGCCCTATGGACTTGGATCTCCCCTTCTCCAAGGTGTGTATGACACAAGGATCTTCCTGGGCCATAGGGTATGTGTTCTCCTATAACTGTGCAATGCCCTCCCCGAAGTATTCAGTTGCTGTCTTTAAGGGGAATTTAAGTCTTACCTCTCACTATTCTGCAGGAAGGCATATCAGCACTTCATAGCTTTGATGCTTAGAAATCTCCTAGGGTCATTGTTATAAAAGACTGGCTCCTATATGTATATTCTTGTGACAATGCTGTCCTTTAGCTTCAGTAACTCCTTTCACGGTTATATCATTTTGGTACCTCATAGCCACGAGTAATGAATGCACATAGGTCTTGGTCTTGTTAATGGTAACATGCAGTGAAAACGTATATTGTGAACTTTAAATTTGTGTAGCTGAATAGTAGGAGTGACATTCAGGTACTAAGGGATGAGAGTTCCTTTGATGCTTTTGGGCTGAGACATCTCAAAGTAGATACAATTAGCTTAAAATACCGTATGATATCTTAAAATTTTATAACCTATTTTATTAAGATCCCTCCACCTGAAAGTAAGTATTTTATCTTCTTACCTTTTTTTGCATTTTCTCCCACAGTCTGAGGATTTCATAGACACTGTACCCTTTTCTTTGTGTCCGTTTGCATTTCCTCTGCCTTGTATTTGCAGCAGAGGACTGTATGGATGTGGTCTTCCAAAATCTCCCTACCAGTAACAGCTGCAGCAGCAAAGCTAAAGATTAAGAAACACCAGATACAGAGAAGGAAGATGGAGAATAAATATAGTAGGAAGCAAACCCAAAAGATGCCTTCAAGGATCATTAGGACACAGAAACATACTAAACTCTCACAATATAAATTAACAAAAAAAAAAAAAACTTATTCAAAAAATGTCCCTGTACCCCAAAAAATGAAGACTCTTCAGATTCTCAGTGAAAAAGCTGTGTGCCCCATTGTGGTTCCCAGTTCTTCATTAAGATACTGCTGTCAGGTAACAGTTTTACTCATTAAGAAATGAAATCAAAACTTGTGTCTAAAGCCCCATGCTGTTAATAGTCAGCAATTCATGGTGAACTTCACTCTTTTCTCATGCAGAATTGTATACTAAAGATCAAGCCATTGGTTAACAATGTGCACCATCAGGAGCCCTAGTATGTCCTAAAGAGGGCTTCCTGACTCACATCCTGTCATCTTTGCTGTAGTGAGTTGGAACTTTTAAACTGTATTGTGAGCCTAGGAGTACCAGAGCCATCGCAATCTCTCCACAAATAGTGAGCAAAGGACTCCCTTCTGGTTTAAGAATTTGTCATGAGACATAAGAGCTAAGGACATCTTTGCATACAAGCCTGCTTGGATTTTGTCAGAGTGAGGAATGTAGAAGTTATTACATCAAGGTCTTTGAAGGTGGGCAGGTTTTTTTGGTTTGCCTTTTTTCCTTTTTTTCACTATTAAGCTCATTTCATAGATATGAAATCACAGTCAAAATACACCTTACTGAGTAAAACATCATTTTGATATCAGTGGGAGTTTTTTTTTCCCCTTGAATCAGTGCTGCAAGATTGGCCTGATGTTAGGATCTCTGAAAATTCCAGATAGCACACTTATCTGTCCTGTCCTGCTGACAGCTATTTATACCATTTTCTCTTTCTGAAAGATCAGCAGTTTAACCTGGTAGGACAAGGTGCTGGATTCTGCAGGACACCTGTAAGCCAAAGGGTATTAAAAAAACCCCAAAAAACTAACCAAACCAACCTAATTTCAAAAGTACTCTCTGTATCACCCAAACCAGTAACAAGAACAAATCTCTGGAATGTTTTGAAACTGTGTTCATTTACCTTTCTGTGGAAAACTTACATATCCTTCTTGACCAAAGCCTACCAATGCTAGGTTTCAAACTGTGAACTTAAACGGCTGCAAAGTTGTCTTTCTCTGAATTTAAGGAAATGATGGTCGAATTCAAGATCCTCAGGACAGTGAGAAGAGCGTGCAGCAAGCTCACTGCCGTAGACTTCCAGAGAGCAGACCTTGGCCTCTTCAGGAAC
>JAVHNF010065718.1:23922-34974 GCA_034783455.1 Micropsitta finschii
TAAATGTTTTACCTTTTTGTATAATTGTGTCTTTAAGTAGGTAGATTCTTTAACCTTCAGTTCCTCTCTATTGATGCTGCTGGAATGTGTCTAGCTCCAGAGTATGCTCTTCTAACAGGGTGAAAATTCCAAAAACCTGTGCACTTTACTCTTTCAAAATGGCCAGCACTCCTGCACCCATTTTCCTAGATATTCAGAAAGGTTGTGGAATCTCCATCATCGGAGATATTCAAAAGCTGTGTGGACATAGCCCTGAGCAACCAGCTCTAGATGATCTTGTTTGAGCAGGAGCTGTACCAGACAACCTTCAGAGGTCCCTCCCAGCCTCAGCCCTTCTGTGATTCTGTAGTTCATGATAAGTAGAAATGATCTCTGCTGATATTATGTAGTGTGGAGCACACTTGATCCCTGAACATATCAAGAAAAAGAAACCATGTGATTCTACTGCTCTCTGCACAAATCCCTGTTAGTGTTTTTGAGGTGTTTTTACAGACCAAAAGTCTTTTGTATTACAACAGGGGTGTGACAGAGCTGTAACTTGAATTAATTCTCAGAAATACGCCTTTTTAAAAATACTTTCTTGTAAAATTGAAATAACTTATTGAATTGTGCGTTTCAAAACAAGATTGCGTACAACTGAAGTTGGTAGCACAGTTATCCAGGGACCTGACCTTAATCTGTTTTCTTATGCTATCAATACAGTGATTTGCAGATCTATGAATATTTATGAAACATTATTAGGGGTGAGCTGGATGTTATTGTTCAATGTAGAATAGAATCATAGAATCATACTTGCTTGAAGTTTTGATTTCTTCTTCTTGGGCTTGCATTGAGTGTAAAACTCAAGCTGTTTCTCAAGAACAAAAGTCTTGAAGAAACTGAAGGATTTGCTGCTTTATATTTCCACTGACATCAGCAGAAGTCCACCTTTGTCAGCAAAACCGTCACCTTCCAGGGGATGGCTCTTAGCAGGTCTTCATTTCCCTTTCCTTTAATGCCTCTAATAAAGGCACTGAATCCTAAACTATGGGTTCAAAAATCCATTGCAGCAGTTTTTGAACACCAGCTCTTTTCACACAAACCATTAGCAGACAAGAGCGATCGGATAAGAATTTTTACCCAGCAGCAGAAATAACAGAGCTGCAACTGAACTTGTGACCTCTGAACAAGCTTCCACAGTTAATCCATCACCAAATCATTAGCCAAACATTCCCCCTTTTCTTCCACATCAGAAGCATGAGCTCCTGATGGAGCAATGATCATAATTGTGGTAGCAACTGTAACAATCACAGAAAATGGAGGCATCATTGTTAATTCCACTGCAGTGCCTGCACTCTCAGCCTTAAGATTTCTCTTCATTTTGGAAGCTGAGCATCACCCAGTAGCTAACGAATAATTACAGCCTTACTGCTATTCCCTACCTGGTGAAATGATTTAAACTGAAATCCCTGTGATCATTGTTTCATATAAGGCTTTTGACCAAATGCCATCTGAACGGGCTAGGCAAAAAGTCAGGTTTCTGAAGGTAGCATTTGGATGAAGCAGTATGCCATTGCGTACACAGAGAACTCCATTCAGATGGTCAGCTAACTACTTTTTTAATAGTGTCCTCAGGGCATTTAGAGTCAAGTTGCTTTATGAAAACTCCCTTTGCCATTCTACCAAATGAAATTTTTGTTTCGGAAATGAGTCACATTTCTATTTATCTGGAAAAAAATGTATCAGAGGCCAACATACTTGAATTAATGTGAGAGATTTCCATTTATTAACTCTGACTTCTAAAGCCCTTTTAATTCCTTTTGGTGCACCTGCCCAGTCAGATTATTTTCAGTCCAAACATCAGCCTGGCTGGATCTGGGTTGCCCCTACATCTGTCTCCATGGGCTTCTTAGAAAGCTCAGGCCACTTGTTCCTTTCACAGAAGCACAGGTTAATGCAAAACATGTGCCTCTGGTTCATATAGCCTGTTGTGAGAGCTTTTAAGCCATACTCTATCTCTGAGATTTCTGCTGAGAAATACATGATCCCCCTCTTCCTTCTATTCTCAGTGATCACCACATTTTTTGGAAAAAGCTCTGGGAGAGAAAGCTCAGATCTCCTGCTGTGGCAGGAAAACGCGGCCCACATAAAGTAGTACCATTTCTGGGGAAAAGAAGTATCTGCATCCAGAATGGACCATTTTGAACCGCTACCTCATCAGATAGATTCTCAGTCAAAGAGCACTGGATCTGAAAACTCTGGAAAACCTTGAGGACTGTAGCACTTTCTCTGAAAATTATTTATACATTTACTACTAGTGCTTCAGCTAAATCCCTCTGGTCTTGACTCCACTCTTTCTTACCACTGCACAGATGCCCATCCATACATAAGCTCTGATTTTGGCAAAAAAACCCACCCTGTTTATACAGCCAACCATGTAGGATTGTTCATGTCACATCAGGGACTCTTTGGCAGGGCAAGAATACCCCAGTGAAATCTCAGCAGGTTGGAGATCAGAAGCTCAGCTCATACGAACATGACTCCACATGTCCTCTCATTTCCTGTAAGATGCCTGTGAATGGTGTCCATGCTGCATTGAGAACAGCCCAAAATCCCAACTATACTTGAGGCTATGCACCCAGAATTGTTTGGTGTTTGGTTTTGGTTTTTGTGCCTAGAAAACAACATCCAAGAGTCATAAAATGTGCTGCAGAATCTGAGGAAGCTTGTGGTGGCTGCAGTCGACATTAGGGGTAGGAGATATTTCAGCTGATGACAATGTAGTGCCTGAGCAGGGAGAATAGGCTGCAGTGTGGGGAAGACTGACACCCTCACTTGAAGTAACATTGCAGTAGTGTACCATGTAGATATATCTACTGCTGGTGTTAGAGCCGTGAACACTCTCTCCAAAAGACCTGTAGGCCCCCAAAAGTACAAGCAAAGGGTGGTGGTGGAGGCCTTGAGAGGCCTGGGATGCATCATAGTAGAGGGCCCCGGGATGTAAATATAAATCAATAAAATAAGTACAGGTCATGGAAGGGATACAGCCTTGAGAGCTGAAAAGTATCAAAAGCATGCATGAAAGCATCTCTCTGTAGTGTAAGGACAAAGGAAATAACAAGGAGGGACTAAGAATTGTGAACAGAGACACAACAGAAAGAGAGGAATGACTTCAGTATTGTCATCCTTGTTACAGACTCCATTCCTCACCAATGCTTTTACATACCTGAAGCCAGTCACCCTCTCCTTCAGCAGAGCCAGTGCTGGTTTTTAAATTGCCACTCACCATATTTTGTACTATATATAGGCAGTTTGTATGTGAAATTATATTTGTACTCTACACTTAGGTTAAGTAAATAAGAATTTTAATTCTAATTTAATTCTAAAGTACCCTTCAGATAACAGCAAGCTTTAAAAGAGTAACACGCCATTTAGCACCATATATCAAATGCAACCACCTAAAAATGAATCTTATTAAGTTTTCATGTACTTCAGGCAGTTGTAGGGTGTCAGTCTGTAGGAGGGATTTGTCTCTGTGCAAGGAGGAAACTGATGTATTTGTCTCACATCAGTACCTTCCTAATGGCCAAGTCCACAGTCCACTGAATCCAATAGCCTGAGGGTTACTGCATATGGTAGTCCCTGGATTTGGCCTCTAACTGATGAAGTCTGAGTAATCTGCTGGAAGAGAGAATATCCAAGCCACCTAAAAGCTGCTTTAATAAAATCTTTTTCAAAATCAAACCATCATACATACCACTTTCTACTTTTCATTTGACATCTGCACTTCTCATCACCATGACAACGTAGCAATGTGACCCATCATAGATTCTTATGACATTTATAAGCCAAGTTTCTTATAAAGAAAGCAGAAGATTCTTATAAAATTTATAGCAAAGTATTTTATAAGTTTGTTAATTCTGAACTAAGCCTTTCTGAAGAAAGAGAACAGCAAGGTTCCTGTTTGCCAAACTGAAGTGCAAATGCACAGGGTTCCCAGGGTTCATGGTAACCAGAAGTCTGCAACACTTTCAGAAAAAAATGATAATCATTTTGAACTACTTTCCTGTTCAGAGAGAGAAGTGATGAGATGTTTGTATGCTCTCTTTCTCTTTCACACTTTAAAATCATTGCTTTTTGTACTTAAGGTTTTTTTCCTTGTATCAAAAATCTAAAAAAGTACTACATGACAACATGTTGTAAAATATCCATCAGTTTAAATACAAACATGCAATTAAATGATTAATGGATTTTAAATATGATTTAACTAAATTCACACAAGTTTTAAAGACTGAGAGATCTATTATTGTTTTCTCCCCTGAAGTCTTTCTGTGCGCAGGAGCAAACCACCATCACACAGAGGAATATAGGATGAGAATAGCTGGAACAGCTTTTCTGTGCTTGTCTCACTATGCCAGCAACTACATTACAAGTCATGATTCCCTTAAAATAGTATTTCTGAAAGAGACAGGGTACCTGGTACAAACAGAGGAGAAAAGTGGGTAGAAATGAGTAATGTCACAGTCTGGGTACCCACAACATACTAGGCAGCAGTGCAGAGCCTGAGTCTATAGAAGCTGAATGCACTGTGCTTTTGTTTATATGCCTGTGAAGAATAGAAGGCTCAAAGGAGATGTTATGACTGTCTGCAGCTCCTTGATTGGAGGATATGAGAAGACAGAAGACATGAGAAATTACAGTTAAATATTAGTGAAACATTTTTGGCATGAGGGTTGCCCAGTACTAGGACAGGCCCAGGAAGGATGGGGAGCCTTAGACAGATCGGATCTAAGGATCCAATCCTTAGACATCTGATTGGACACAGCCCTGTGAAAGGTGAGCTACCTAGACCTGCTCTGAGCAGGAGGCCTGAGCAGATGGGTCCTCAGGAGATCTCTTCCCACCTAAATTATTCTGTGATGTCCTAAATCAATGATTCAGACACACAGACCATGGCAGTGATGGGCCTTCAATCTTTGCTCATTGTTATGATCCCTCTCTGGATATGTTGAACGTGAAAGTCACACATATAAATGGGCAATCTAGACAAACTCATCCTTTTATTTCTTTTAAACATGTTCAGTGGAATTAACCAGGAAAATTTGTATTTCTGAAATTCTGCACAGGGCTGCTGCAGAATCTCAGGATTTCAATCCTTTGAGGGAGGGAAATTCCCTTTGCCAGACGCAGATTTGGAGCCTGATACAGATTTAAATCCTTAATTTCAGTGGTGCTTTGCCTGATGACCTTCTGAAGGTATTTGCAACACAGATGTACCCAAAATGGTGGTGAGAGGTAATTACGTTATGAATGAACTCCTGGTTATACTCCAACGTCCACTCCCATTTACATGAAGAGGCGTAGGCCTTTGCCTCTTCTGTGTTACTTGTAGGGTTTTATTAGGAGTCCATTGAAAATAAATTATTCTGAACATGATTAAACAGTCAGACTGTTGAGGTCTGCTGATTGTGCATATGTGCATGCTGCAAAAAGCTGATAGAGAATTAGGCATCGATACAGAGAAGGCTGGTTCCCATTTCTCCCATCACCTGTACCATGAAGGAACCTCTGCCCCTGAAAGTGGACAGGTCCTTGTGGTTCACTGGGTCTCTCTTCAGGGTTATGAACTACACCTGAGCTGACACAGACACACAAAGATTCATGTTCTCATCTGTTCCAATCCTAAATTAATAAAACCTTAATTATAGGAGCAGGAGATGTAACTATTTTTGAACAAATTAAAATACTCTATCATGTGCGTTGTGATTTTTTTCTAAGCAATTGCTTTTTTTCCCCTCCTCATTAATGCTTTTCTCTGAGGATGCTAATGACTCACTCAGTAATGATGCCACTTCTTTTAGTTAATCAGTGCGTTAGCTGTCACTGTTGGTGTCAAAATGAAACCAACCTCCTTTTCTCCCATTGAGTATAATTCACACAGTGAATGTTAAGCAGTGAAAGCATTCACAAAAAAAGCTATGTCATAAGGTAGCATTTACCCAGAAACCTTTCTGTTGCAACCACCATACCAAATTAATCATGAGCTATTAATATTTGTTCTCCATAAATAATAAATTTATCTGCATTTTCTACTCATCTGCAGAGGGGAACAGTTACACAATTAGAAAGAAGTCTAACCCTCTATGAACTGGAAAGAAAAAGGTCTCAGTTGAATAATTTATCTGAAGATTATATGGGGCATGCAAGAAAATAGGCTACAGCAGAAACTTTTGAGGAATTACCCATGCAACATAACAGTATTGTCAAACTTTGACAGCTGGAAATGGAGATCCTGATCTTGACACTCTTAGGTTTTTTAGTACAGTTTAGGTATCCAATTTTAGAATAACTTATCTTTTGTAAAGATAAGTAGAATATTGGTTTCAGATTGCAAGAGGCCTGGATAACCTTCCTGTCAATTTTGAAGTTTTCTTCCTCTAGCAGAATGTGGTGGGGACAACTGGCAGGTATTGACACCTTGTCTTATTGTCAAGGTAGACAAAGGATATGAAAAAAATACACGAATACATGAAGAGCTGACTAAACTTTTACCATTTAGTTGGTTTGTTCTTATTTCTATAGGCAGATTGACAAGAAATCAGTGATATCAGGGGATATGTGGGGGGACTTATATTCAACACTGAAAGCACAAATACTTCATGCATCAAGGAGAACATGAAAAGAAGTGGTAGTCATAGCACTAGTACTCCTCAAGCTCTGTGCTGTGCCCTTCAAGGAAAAGGAGTAGCTGGAGGAAAAGGAATAGGGATGCCTGGGAGGCTCAGGGGAGGAATCATTGCATCTGCAACCCCAGATCTTTGTCTAGGAGGAAGGACTTCATGTTGTTGTTCCTATGGAAGAAGGGCACAAACACAATTAATGCACTCATCTTTTTTTCTTTGTAAGACATGCATGAGAATTTCAAGAGAAGTGCATTTCACTCACAAAGCACACCAGGTACTTGTCTTTTCCAAGTAATTTAAAATCAAACCTAAAGTAAGAAAAGTAATTCTAGATTGAAAAGTAAATTCTGCATTTTATAACAGGCTGGATTAATTCCACACTCTTTACTTTGCCCCCATAAATCTTCCATTCTAAGTTCTGCTCATTCCTGTTTCCTTATTTCAGATTTTATCTGCTGCTGTATTTTGGACACTTTGTGCTGGACTTCTCAGACCTGTCTTTTCCCATTGCAACCTCCTTCTTTTGACCCCAAGCTGAGGCAGCAAGACGTACTGCCCATGAGTAAGGACATTAGGATGGAGGATACAGAAAATTTTGAGGATGTTGTTTTTAATTTCTATCAATCTCCTGTCAGAGTTAGTGGAAAGACTCCCATGAACATTATTAGTTGTCAGACTGGGCCTTTACTGAGCATCTACCATGACAATGATAAAGACAGAAGCTCTCTATTTAGCTAACACTAGGGTAAAAGAAATGTAGTGGAAATAGATCAAGTTCAACACTGTTGGATGTTACCCCTGCAGGGAATGAAAAAAGTAGTTAAGCCTCTCGGCTGCAGAAGAATCAACTAGACATCAACTAGGATTCCTGTTTTCATTATTTTTGGTTGGCCTGGAGTAGAAGGTGCAAGGAAAGATTTTAGAAAGGCACCCTTCAATTTGCTAGCACAATTAGCTAAAGTTAGAATTTTTACTCAGTTTAACTTATAGTTCTTATGCAGTATCTGATCAAACATGCACAGCACCCCCTCTGAAAACACCCTTGTATGACACAGGATCACAATTCCAGAGAAAGAGTAAACAATGTAAGCTCTCTCTTCTGAGTTTTGATCTAGTACCTTAAAGAGGATTCGCATCCTCCAATCGGCAGCACAAAGGCTTTCACAGCAAAGCTGTTGTCTTCCCTTTGGACTTCATGCCATTCAGACGAACGCCACTGACAAAGCATGTAATAGTCTTACCACCCAGATATTGAAGGAGAACCGTAGCATTTTATGCATGCAGGGTTGATGCAATAGAAGTTCTCAATTTCTGTGATATTTTCAAGAGAAGGCAGTAGAAAATTAAAGTTCTTCAGGAAAGAAGACAGTTTACAAGGGTAGTGAGTAAATAAGTAAATATAGCTATTGCTTGTAGGAAAGTGTAAATCACTTTTTATCACTCAGTTCTGCCTGATTTTTCCATAGAAAATGTTTTTCATAACTAGCCTTCAATCTTACTGAATCTTCTAAAATAAGAACAAAAAACAACGAGAGGCTTGTTGACAGTCTTTACATAAGTATACATCCTGCAGCAAAGTGAGTTTTATACATTATTGGGTCACTTTAGAATAGTTAAAAATACCTATTTAGAAAGAAGATCCATTATGAGGATAGTGTGGAACACATTCCTCATCAATTCATTTTTCTTATTCAGATGCAGTATTTATAGGAGAATCCGGGTCACTAAAGATTTATTTCCACAGCATGTTAAATGTTTTCATGCTCACAACTCCAGTATCATCTGCCTTTGCTGGACGTTATGAACAAATAGGTGGAATTCTGCCCCTTTGCACCCATGTTCATGAATCGATTGGGTTTTCCAGCTCAGTAAACAACATTTGCTGTCAACTCCCAAGCAGTGATAGAAGACTCATATCTTTTCTTCACCACCTGACTGGTACAGTCATTCAATCAACCTCTCTCTCTCTTTTACGGCAAAAGCTGTGAGTATTAGGACAGTAACATAAAAGGCTTATTCTTTGGCTTATAGTGATATGAGTGTTGATGAATTCAAACTAGGAAATTCATAGCAAATTAACTCACTAGGTAGCTGCTTGTTGACATAATTTGCATAATTTTGTAATCCAAACTATTCAAGCATAAAAATAAGGCAGTTTCCTCTTTACTTTTTTTAGAGCTGAATTGGTACCAGTGCTGTTGTTGTCCTAATCCTCCTTGCCAAAAGCCAAACAAAGGCCCCTAATGCTGCATCACAGAGAACATTGTGTGGTAAAATGACCTCCCCACAGAGGTTTAAGAGGGGTTGCTTGGCCTTGCTCAGATGAGGGAAATACACAGAAACCATCATTAAAGAATTGAGTTTTGTGCAAAGAAACTTGTTAAAATAAACTCTTGAATGTGCTCTCAAGCTGCCAGCTAGTAACCACTGGTTAGTCCAAGGATACTTACCATGTTTGTAATTGCTCACTAGCCAAAGGTGGGGGCTGTGGGAACACGCAGTGAGACCCAAGACTCATGAGAAGCATGGCAGAGCCAAAGTGAAGGGAGGGACCACAGTAAGGTATTGGGATCCAGGGGGCCAGGAAAAAAAAATCAGGCTTTTTTAAAGAGTTTCAGAAGGGGCACAGAATGAGAGTGGTTTGGGTGTATAAATGCAGAGGTTTAGGTCTGCAGGTGAACAGTAGGAACTAACTACTTACTTCTCCACCCTTGGAAATAGCTTTAATTAAGCCAAAACAAATACTATCCTCTCAGATGAAAACAGCGTAAACAATCTGATGATTCGTCCAACTAAAACAAAATATGTTGTCCGTAATTAAACTCCTTTCAATTTTGTTTTCTAATTTTGCTTCCATTTTATACCAAAACCTGTTGTTTTGAGTGAAACATAATGTTGGATATTCTGGTCCAACAGCATTGACATGGAGCACTTTGACATTTTCAAACCAAGACTTTGTTTCCATGTCCCTTTGTATTTTACTGTTAGGGCATTTTACAGATCTAAATTTATATTTAAATTTAACATTTAATACTGAAATCCTATTTCAGTTCTACCAGAATTACAGTTTTTCCTTCCCCTGATAGAAGCCTATATTAAAAACTCTTACTTTGCTCCATCTGTTAGTGGGGAATAAACAACCCTTCTGGAGATGGCTTTTGCTATTCTGGTAGTGTCGTGTGGCCTGCTATATCACCACAAGATCTTAAAAAACCCAGAAATTTCTCTTGCTCACCAAAAGCTTTTGTGTAATCTGCCTTCCACAGGTTTTCTGTTGACAGGGAATTGAAGTGTTTGCAGAAATGGGAAATGTAGCAGCTGGCTGTAGCAGAAAAGGCTCCTGCTCAAGCCGTATTGCATTTGTCAGAGCAAAAGTTTCTGATTCATACAGGGGATATTGCAGTGGAGATGTGCTAGGTTAACCTCATACAGTATAGGCTGAGCACTGTGGCTACACTGCTTGGCAGGATGTGGCACACCAAAGCATATTCGGTCACAGGGACATCAATATCACTCACTACCTCTGCATTTGCTGTGGTGCAGTCTTGCCTGTCCTGCACTACCATTCATGACACAGTGTTTCAACCTGGCTTGCAGAGGCAGTTGCATTTGCAAGGCAGGTTGGAACAGAACAAACTCAGCTCTTTTTAACCCTTCCTGGGATAGCCCCTCACCCTAGGTCCCTGGTTGCCATCTCACTGTGCCTGTCTTAGGCTGTGAGACTGGTAGGCACTGCCTATCCTTCTGCCTGCATCACCTGAAAACCTTTCTTGCAAGCCAACAGTTCATTGGGCCTGAGAAATTAGGCTACGCAGACCAGACATTGTTCAGGTGAGCTTTAGATTAATCCACAGCATCTGCGCAACTCACCTTGCTCTCCTCATCCGCAGCCTGTGTACGGAAGATCTCTGCACAGCGGGAGAACACTGGAGTGCCTCTTACCTTCCTTCCTGATCCATTTTAAACCACACTTACAAAAAGCCACTTTCTGGTTTTTTTTTTTTCTTTTCATTTCCTTGGTATTTTATGTCCTAATCAAAGTGCTTGGGAGCCCCCCACTGTGCTATTGCAGCACTTTAGGAGTTGGAAAAATTATAACAGTCTTTCCCTAGCTAACAAATAATGAAGGAACATCACTGATCTTTATTGATAAACTAAAACCAAGAAAAACCGAGATTGGTATAAAGTCCTGCATGTGATACACTTTCTTATCTTTAATGTAGGATTTGTATTTGTGTCACAATTTGGTATACAACACATGCATCTGACTTACTTTCCAACTTTGTAATTGAGGTGCTTGAGCAAACTCCAGGTTTGCATTTGTTACTCTGGGGGGGGTGTGTGGTGTGTGTTATTCTCTCATTTACTCTAATACAAAAAATTACTATTC
>JAVHNF010065721.1:8278-20270 GCA_034783455.1 Micropsitta finschii
TTGGCTCTTGGTGGTGTGGCCTTCAGAAACAGTTCTGACTGCGATTGTGCAGGGCTACTGTTAAACATGCTTTCAAAGTACCTCCTTTGATGGGACCCTTTCTGTAAGCCATGATCAAAGGCTGTAGTTCTGGAATGGGCTCCATCCCTGCTCCCTTTCCTTTTTGTGGACAGAGACATGGAGTAACAAAAAAAAGTCCATGTTTTTCTGTCTTCATCTGCCCCGTCTTTATACTACCAGTCCTACAAATCATTCCCACGTGCTCAGCTTGCCTTGCTTTGAAGCTTCTTACTAGTGGTAGTGTTCTCATTAGCAGCTCTAACACAGTTGGTTAGATGTCTAGATTTTTCAGGCTTCTGTGTGTGTGGAAATGGCTGTTCGGGTTTTTTTTATACCAACATGTGCATCTCGGAGCTTTACAGGAAAATGAGGTTTTGGTGTAGGGGAGAGTTAGCTGTTGTTTCTGAAGGGGATGTTTGCTTGTTTTTCAAGGGAGTGCTAGGGAGTGTCTGACAGATGAACAAATTCTGTGGCTCTGTCTCCTGGACAGACACTGGCAATATCTCTGTCTGATTTAAGGTTCCTTTTGTCTCAAAAAATTTAAATTTGTTGGTTAATTCTAGTACTGAATAGTGTCATTTATCGTGGCTGATACCATCTCCTTTTTGCTGTGTAGTTCCTTCTCACTCTGTGCTGCTCTGTTATGTTGTGTATTCTGTTGCCAGCTTTCTGAAAACGGTGGTTACTTGCCATGCAGTAACCGCAGTGGACCACAACATTGACCAGTATCTTGTCAGTTGTTGTGGTTACGGAGCCTCTCGGGTAGCCTACAAAGTCAGTTTTGTGTTTACCCACAAATGAGAAGACAAATTCTGCTGCTGCTTTCTTTTTTTCCTTCTTTCCCTAATTTGACCTGCATAGGTACAGCCTGCTAACCTTAAATTTATGAGTCCTTTCACTAAGCTTTCTTTTCTCCCACCATGTGGATGAGTAGTTTAAGTACCAGTCACAAGCATACACAACTTCATCATAAGAAATTGTCACATGCTTTAGCTGTGTTCATAACAGGCAGTATAAGTTTCTAGCCCAATTAAGGCTTGCCAAAGAGCTTCTATTGGGAATGGCATGTAGAGAAAATGAAAATTCTGACTTCAGTCAATGCAGAATGTCACACTGAGCACCTTGTTATATATCCCTAACTAGCACAGCTTTCCCTTTCGTTTCTAAGGGTGCTCTCTTTAGCAGAATGTTGCTGTTAAACATCCAGTGTTTTTGTAATGACTACCTTCTCTTACTTTTAGATTCATCAGGGTGGTTAATTGACTTGCTACACTATCGTACTCTCCTATTAGCAGGTCGAAGATGTTTACAGAGACGGTAAAGTCGCTAATTTAGTACAAAATTTGCACATAACCAAGCACATGATAGGGAAAGTAGCCTGATGATAGTAGAATTTAATGTTTTCTTTGGGGAAAGGTAATAGGATTTGTACCTGACCTGTAATCCTCTTTGGGGTGTCACTGAGTAAAGGCTCTTTAATATAAGTGATTTTTGTTTATATCTTTCTCATTTTCTCTTTACAGTCAGCTGCAGAAATGGTTATGAAACATGCTTTCTGTCTTAAAAGCACTTTCATGGCCTTTCTTTCTTTTCCAGAAGCAGTAAAAATATCGTTAGTATTTTTCTGGTTTTTATTAGAGAGGGAAGCTTTGAGTAACAAAATTGAAGCTGGAATCTTAACTTTGTTACAGCTAGTAAGAGCTAAGAAGATATTGGTGTCTTCTTACCATCCTTTTAATTCTTTTCTTTCTCCCACAGAAAAACATCTTGTGTAGCTTTAATAAATTAATGCAGTTCTCATGTTCTGCCAACAAGTCATTAGTTTGCTGTTTATAGTAGTTTTCTCTAACCTTCTAATTTTTAAAGACCATGTTTAAGTGCAGATTCTTCTTAAAATGCTCAAACTATAACATACAATATCTAATGCAAGTATTTTATACACATGCACAGACCCCACACCCCCACCAAAGATCAACATAATATTTGCTGTTCATTTATTTTGATTCATGGTTTATACAAGATCACTAATGCTTAACTTAGTCCTAGTTTTGACTTAGCATAGTTTTAACTTAGCATAGTTTTAACTTCTGCTCTTGGTACATTCTAGTGTATAAGCAGGAAGAAGAGCCATTCTTTGTATGGATTCTTACTGCATAAAACTATAAATTTCTGTGTAGTATACATTAACTATATGTGAGTACTTAGCTTATGTAGTTAATTGTATGTTATAGCTATTTACAGATAAATTTTTAACCTCTAGAGCTGTGTAAGTAAATTCACTTTTGATGTGGAAGCTGAGTAGAAAAAGTGAAAGCTTTCTTCCTATCTCAACTTTTGTGGTAGAATGAAAAGCAATAATTATATATTGGGCTTAACTGAAACACTGAACTTACCTTCATGCAAAGATGACTGATTTGTGGTTATTTAAAGGAATACCAAGATAATTGTATTAGATGATGTTAGAAAGAGTCAGTATTTCACTTAGGAAATGGTGATATTGCGAATAAAAGGTAGTATCTTGAATATTAGTGCATACTTTGTCCCTGAGATCACGGTTTTGAAAGACAAACCTGAGTTTCGGATATTTGGGTTGATGTAACCTTGACCTAGAAGTAAATATTGAGCTAAGGATGTGGGGCCATTCCCTTTTGCAAAGGAAAAAAGAGGATAAGCTGTCGTTCTAGGGTTTGTTAATTTTCTTTAGTGGAATTGTAGTTCATTGTGTCTTAACACAGTGCTAACCTCAAGCAATGGCACCAAGAGTCCTGTCTGCCTCTTGCACAGCTAGCTACTCTGTGAAGCTGTTTGATCTGTCCTCATCTGCTCTGTGTCTTTGTAGGCTGGCAGGACCCCTGAGGAGTGATCTACCAGTGGCCTTGCGCTGCCATAAAGCAGAGGGTCACAGGATGCTCTCCCAGTGAGTTGTGGGGTGATCTGACTGTCAGGAGTGTATTAGGGTCTGTAGGAGGTCATTTGAAGGACCTAGCATTCTAGTAGCTTGGCCAGCATCCTCTGCAGATTCAGTTGCTCAAGTATTAAACTGGACAACATCCAAGCTCTGCCTGGACCCAGTTGTCTGGCTTTCCAGATCTTGAGTAAGAGTTTTGTGTGAAGATGAATACAGCTAAAAGGAAAGCCTATTTCTGAAGTGGAGATAAACATAAAAAAATGAAATCTTTTTGATGTTAAACGAAAAGCGCTCTCCTGGGGATCAAAAGATGACACATTTTAGTAGTTGGTTACCATTAAATTTTGCATCAGGATGACTTATATTATTACTGCATCTTTGCTAGCTGAGTGGCTCAAGTCTTTTTGCTTGTCCAGTCAGCAAGAGAAATGCTTTCTATTCTGACAATAAAAAGGAGAAATGAGGTAATCTGCTATCATCATCCACAAGATTGACTAAGGTGAGCAAGGTTGATTATGTGCTGCCAGAGTTTTCTGGCTGGGCTTTTTTTGTCATTACACTGATGGTTTATTTTCTTGTGTATTAGGAAATTAGTTTTATGGGCAGAGAGTAATGTCTGTAATTACCTTCTCCGAGGTTCATTTTGTGTTTTTTGTATGGTTGTATTTAGCGTATGTTAATGTGTTCACTACTAAACTAGGCTAACCAAAGATAGTCCTGATGCTGGAAAGCATACTGTAGCCCATCTACATAAAATAAAAGGCTTGACAGTTTCTGAAATGTCAATTACTGCTTTTGTGTCAGAGTAGATTAAAAATTCGTCTTTTTGTTTTGCATGAGCGTAACCTGTGTGCGTTTCCAAAGCATCTGTAAGTAACATTTTGGGAGATAACATTTATTCTTTGCTTTTACTGTACAGCTCAAAATAGGCAATAATTTTTTTTATGCTGTTTTTGCAAGTTCCATGCAAATACGGGTCTGTATGAGAAATTAGGGTACAAGAATTTCAGTGTCATTTTTCCTGGGTGTGGACCTGAGTGTAAAAAAGGAAACAGCAAATTTCCTTTTTTTTTTTTTTCTCATAAGAACATGCTATACCAATTGGCTATAGGCTGTTTAAAAGGCTTCATAAAATTGATAAACAGGGGTTTTTTTTCCTATGTATGTTACTTCCCTCTACTACAGATGTTGCTTACATAACTTTTCAAAGGCTAGACCAAAATGTTACATACCCATGTTGCTGATATCACTAGTTTCAGTGAAAAACTCAACTTTAGCTTTAAAGTGTAACTATACTGTGCAAGATTGCTGCCAGCATTTTTATCTTGCCAGCTGACCAATCCGGAGGGTATTTAGATAGTAATAAAAGAGCTTGCACAGATATTAGCTCTTTTTGGTGCTTAATTCACAATGCAATTTCACTTTCTAAATGAATGATGTCTGTATTTAACATAATTAACATTTGCTTGTAGCTGGAAGCAATTTTAATACTACGTGTCTGCAGAATTAAGAAGAAAAAAAGAGCTCGCTCACTAGCAATAACTCAAAACTCCACAGTAGACAAGTGGTTTTCAAATCTACCTGAATTTCATACTATGTAAAATGTTCCAGTGGCCCTTGAACCATGAATTCAAATAAAAATGTGTTTTATTTTCATAACATAAATATGCAGAACATGAATATGCAGTAATTTATACGCATGTATAAGATACACAGTGTAAGATCTGAACTGTCCTTCCTGACTGTAGCTGTGCCGTCTGGCTGTTCTCCTTGCATCAGCAGTGGAAGTCATAAGGCTGTACAGTAACTCATTGAAGTAGCTGATATGGTTGAAAAATAGCTTGGCAAAAAAAATTAATTCGTACAACTCAGTTATTCTAACTGGATGACCGCATGTTTTACCAGGGGTATGCTTCAGACCAAGGGGAGAAATAGGAAAACATGCAGCTCTTAGCAAGAGGAGCACAGGACTGTGGCAATCCAGAGATAAGCTGGCGTAAACTGCTGTGGGACCTCACAACGTCTGCTTGTGCATGCTTCAGTGCTCTTCTGACTTGAGTAATTCATCTTAAGATTGCTACGTGAGGTGGGAAATAACTCAGCAAGGAGAGTGCAAGTGCTTAAACTTCAGGATGAAGTCTGCTGTTCACTGTGTGCTTATATCTAGCCATGTATCACAGCCATTGAATTAATAATCTTTAATATATGTACACACAATATATATGTTAAATATATCATATATATATAACATATATGTGTTGAATTAAATATGTTAAAAAAATCTCATAGATAAAGGTTTATAAAGCTATATGTGGTTCTGTGGGATGACCAGTCTTTTGTTATTGCTGGATGTTCATTTTTCTGGCCACTTAGCTGATGTTGAAAGTGTGGTGAGATGGGAGATTTTTCGGTACAAGTCTCATAGTAAATTGTGTTGGAGTAATGAATACTTTGAAAGAAACTTGCAATTAAGTATGCGGATAGTGTCTGTAAGCATTAGTCTGTGTACTTGCCATTCAAATCCCGAATTAAAATTCCCTTCCACCCTCCCCCCCCCCCCAAAAAAAAAAAAAGGGGTGGGGGCACAAATAAACAAACAAAAAAAAAAAAACCAAATGAAAAATTTTCAGTGTTTTGTTCTTTGCCTGTCTTAATATTTTTTACCAACTAATTTATTAGAATAACCTATTGGAAAAAATAAAATCAGGCAATTTCCCTGGCCTGGCTGGCTGCATTACAGAGCATTCATAACCAATTCACCTGAGGCTAGCAGAGAAGGCAAGAGGCCTGTGACAGCCTGGATTTAGGCTGGTCTAAAGTGCTGAAAGAGCCTGCTGTAATTTCAGATGTCCGTCAGTCTGAATGCCACCTGCCACTTTGTAGAAGTTGTTTCCTCAGCACTCCTCTGTCCACCTAAAGGCCTGGTTTAGTTTGCCAAGGCTTACAGAAAGGGTGTTTTGATGTGGTGGGAAAAGGGATGACTCAAGGTGCTGCTCTTCCAGCCTGGCAAGCAGAGCTGGAGTGGTGTGGTGTGTGGGGAAGATCCATGAGTTCAAGCAGAGGGGCAGAGGTTGCTTTTTTGGAGGTGGGGATGCTGCAGCACTGCCGTTACTTTCAGCAGCAGTTAGCTTTCATCTTGGTTTTGGTTGCTCAAACCATACCCTGAGCGTTAATGATAGCTACTGTGGGTGAACGGTGCCACGTAAAGACAGTTTCCGCTGAGTTTGCCCGTTGTGGTGTGCCAGCTTCTGGCTTCCTGCAGTACCTGCAGCAATAGCCAGCAAGACATTTGCAACTGTTTTCTCTTAAAGAAATAGATGAACAAGACACTGTATTAACTGAATTTTTTTGCTTTTTATTTACAAATGCATCTGCCTCTCTTCTGCCTTTCCTTTAAAAGGACAACTTGGATTGAAGTAAGTTCAGCTGGACGTTGTGACGGATATTACTAAGGCAGTACAGCCTTAGAAGCATCAGTTACATTCAGCTGTGTAAGAGCTATATTTATAATTTTAGTTAAACTTTTAGTTTTTCCATGTTGATGTATGTGAGGTTTAAGTTGCACAAAATTAAATACTCCCTTTATGGGAGTAGTAAGTGACACAGATTGTGTGGGGAATGTAATACTACCACAAGGAACAGACACCCATGCTTTCTACTAGAATGGCTTAAATCATTACGTGGCATTCCTAATTGTAATCTGTCTGAGATGAAAATGCTAAACTTAGCCAAGCAGTTTTGTAGACTAGCAAGACTCATATAAATAAGCCAAACATTCAATTCACACTCTCCCTGGCCAAAAAAAGTTGTCCTACTTAAGCAAGAGGAAAAATTATACTATGGCAAAAATGATTGATGGGTCTAAAAACATTTGAAAAGTGATGAAACAACAGAGATGTTTATTTTTTTCCTCTGTTTTAATCACAATTGTAGAAAGAGGTCCTTGTAATAATGACAACCCTGAAATATTTATTATGGAAAAAATGCCTTCTGAAAACAGTGAGATTGGGTACAGTCGGAATTCTTACAAATTCGTGGAGACAGTGTGTTTTGAATCATCAGGGCTGTGATGGATTTGAACTACTGGAAACTTCTGTTGTCAAGAGTATAGAAAAGCAGGTGTTTTTGACATAAACACTTTCATGGAGGGAAAAATAAGTATTTTGGTTCCTAATACCAAATGTTCTCATTAGATCTTTATGTAAGAGGAAGCTTTCAAGGTGTGCATGTAGAGAAGGTGCTGTAGATACAGAAAATAGCAGTTTCAGCTACAGTACAGGTACCCAAGGGCTTGGTGTCTTAGCCTTAGAGAGGTGCTATCTTTGTGGTGTGCTTTTATGTTAGCCTGAGAGTTGTGCTGTCTTTGTGGTCTCCTTGTCTGTTAGCATAAGCAGCATATTAATAGGCTTTGCTATCTTGTCCTTGCTTAAAATTCAAGGAGCATTGTAAAGTCCTTGTCAGAATCCCAGCTCTCTGGGGGCAGGATGAGCTGCCATTGTATTTCCTAGCAAGAGACAGGAGTGCAGGTGTGTGATGTGTTCTGCTTTCTTATTCCATACGTGAGTGAGCACAATCCTTTGAGAGGTGCAGAGTAGTAACAAGTAGTTACAAACTGCACATTGCTGGTGTTTTAATTAGATGTAGCTGCAGGCCTCTGCCTGCTTTGCTTGAGAATATGCAGAGTTTTATTTCTCTCCTAATCCAATGTCGAATATTAAGCACAATACATCTGTTAGTCTGGTTTTCCAAAATCCAGTTGCCAGTTTACCCTGTAAATTGCAGTCTGTGGATAATTGCCTGGCAAAAAATATCTAAATAAACCTGTGTGGAAAAAATAATATTCTCATGAGAAAGAGCACCTCACTTGGCTTTTAAAGCTTCCTGTATGTGGTGATCATACACAGGTTTTTTGTTCACATGAGCTGTGTGTAAGTACTACTTGCCTTTCAAGCATCAAGATGCTTTCCAAAGCGACTCCTAAACTGTGGAATATTGGCTTCAATTGGGGTTCAACATGTCAAGAAGGTTTTGTACAAATAGTCTCTTTGTCCACTTTAGGACCAAGCTAGGGGCAAAGATGGTTAGTACATCAAAGTAGTGTTCTTACTGGTGGTATGGTAGTACTAAGGAGGTCTAGTGATGAGCTACAAACCTTCTGTGCCTGGCAGTGTGTACCTATACTAGTTGAAAAATGGTACTTCCTTCAAAAGTGGTGCTGACTAACCAGTGTTAGCTCTGCCTGCACCGCAGTGCTCTCTGAAAGATACTAGAACAAAGATCAAGGTTGCACTTGGGTTTTGCTGACTTACAGGTGAAAGCTCTTTGTCAGTAGCAGCATCTTCATGTTATCACTGAACATCTTTTCTCATTCTTTTACTTTCTGTCACCATCAACAACATGAAATATAGACTTGTGTGACTTAAGTAGAAGTATGTTATGAAGAAGCAAATTGAGTAGGCTTTAGCAGCACTGGTATTCTTTGCAATTTACTATGCAACTTGGTCTTGCTGGTGATGAATATTAATTTAGGTTTGCAGCCGGTTGCAGGAGTTTGCTTGTCATTATGTGAAATTATCAATTGATTTTTCCTAATTAAAATATGTATAGAAAAAAAGTGCCATGAAATAAAACACAGTATGTAACCTATCCTGCCTAAGTAGGTTTGCTGTGTTCCATAGAAGTCTAAATTTAGTAGGTGTCTCCTTACTTACCAGAAGCTCCCTGGCTACCTTTAGTTGCTTCGTGGAAGATATTCATTAACTTCAAGTCCGTAGATAAGTCCATGTAGTTCAGACTGCTCAGGTCTGCAATTAGAGAGGGATTTCATCTCAGTGTGCCTAGTCAGAGTAGTCATGCTTGATACAAAAAGCTTGCAATTGATAAAAAAAAAATAATAAAAAATAAAAATGAAGCAAATCGATACAAAAAAAAAAAAGATGCAAATTGATACAAAAAAAAAGATACAAATGATACAAAATTGATACAAATGATACTAAAAAGCTCTCTTCCACCCTGTGAACATAAATCTGTTTCCCTTCACTTTCCTACAGGTTAGGGCATTTTATGAGAAAGAACGAAAGCTTGTACTCTGAATCATGGTCTTTGCTTTTTATCCACTGACAACATTTTGTAAAATCTCTATATATATTGCAGGGAACAGGATCTGGAACCCCACTCTTAAGATCTTTTTTCTACCTCCCACCATCTGTGCACCAACTTGTTTTCTGTCTCCATGCTTTTCATTCTTGATTGCATAGCAGTTTTGGTTTAATAAGAGTGGTGGAGAGTGCTCTTACTCATATATCCTGTAGAATGATAACACATTACCAGGAAATGTGAATTCAAACCCTTTGGGGCTGAGGAGGGGCTGGAGCCCAGTTATCGTACTTCCTGATATTCCTCAGTGTTGTAAAGTATCTGGGAACTATTACCACCCTGTATCATGCAAACTGTATCACAATGGGATCTACCACATTTTATCTTTCTCAAGGTAAACAGATGTCAAATATCGGAAAACTTTATCATCTATAGTTGTTCTAAAATTGGTACCTATTTTCTTATGATTATAGAGGAAATGTATGTGTTCTATTAAGAAAAATCTCCTTCCCCACCCTCTTCCCATCAGCCAGACACCTAACTTGGATGAATTAGTTTCCACTCCGTAATTCAAATCAAGACCAAAACATACTTTTCAGAAAACATACCTAATTGATTTTCATTCCACTGTTCAGAATTGTCAGTAAACTGAGGGCCCCTGTGAAATCCAGGAACAAGCATTAATAAATTCCCTATAAAAGCAATAATATGATCAAACAATGTGAGTGCTTTTGAAGTTAGCTGTTCTGTCTTGAAGCAGCTGCATCGTGTATGAACTAACAAACTCCCATACTCTGGGGACACGGGCCGATACCATGAACAGCCTTCCAGATTTGCTGTCATGGGCTGTGGTCTCAGCTTCCTGGTACTTGTGCATGAACGTTTTCATGTATTTAGCTAAAGAGGCAGTGTGATGCAGGTGCCCATGCTGGGTTTTCAGTAGCAGTTTCAGACCCACAACTCTATTTTAGAACCCAATGCTTATTGGTTATTTTTTTCCCATTAGATCCAGTCCTTTTTGGTGAATTTTAAGCAACTTGATCTCTTGAGAAATTTTTTAAATGTGTTAAGTATGAATAAACTATGGGTAGTAATTCGGTATAACTGGGAGTCTTAGTAAACCAGTTGTGTTACTATTTGCATTTGTCTGCTTCCCTGTGGTTCTGGCATGCAGAAATCAGTTTTCTGTAGATTGTATCTCATTGTAATGAAAATTTAAGTCCTAATTGGTTCATTATATATTATTTTAATTTATTATGCCCTACTTAAACAGTGGTTATGGAAGTGCTTATCACGAGTGCTTGGTGACTATGCATGTTTTACTTCTTTAACTTACAGAAGATAAGTGAAGTCTGATGTGGAACACTGCCAATTCTTTTATCCTGTAGCATCACAGTAGCCGAAGTGGTTATGCTGTATAGCTTTTTTAGGATGCAGTTTGAGTAAGCAGTCTCGATGTGGTGAATTTTTTTGTGTAAAGCTGTTTCAGTGCTAAAGAATTTCTTAGTTTGCACGTTAATCTGGTTTAATGTCCCATTCTTTCCATATTACTGCAGGCAGTTCAAAACCTACTCTGTTAACATCTGCAAAGCTGCCAGGAGTGAAAGAACATTGTGATCTTGATGAGCCATACTGTTGGTAGGCTGGTAGATAGGCTCTTGAAGACAGGCTTACATCTAGAATTTCCATGTGGATCAGGGTGTTGCAAAGTCCTGCTCTTGAGACTGCTGTTTTGTTGTCCATCTTGACTGGTCCCATCAAGTTCACTTCCCCTACATAGGGATACTCCACTAGCTATTTGCGGTTGGTGCGTGGTCCAGAGCAGGGCCGCTCTGTGAAGGGCAACCATCACAGGGATGGTCCACATCTAGGGTACAAACAGTTTTGTGCAGGTGAGTTAGAGTTTTGGTTCTTTGTTTAAAATGTCTTGCTATTCAACTGTCACTGTTTACCCCAAATCTCCACTTCCATGAAGAAGAATGCATCACTTAGTTTCTTGATCTGGTGGTCCTGAAATTTACTGTGCAAGCAGTGCATTCCAGCTATTATTAAGTATTGTGGTGACATTTACATTGATTGAGTAAATAAGATAGCTGCTAAGGTCACAAAGAATTACCTATTTAAGATTTGTTGGAAAATCTACACCACAAACTTGGAAGTTTTAATCAAAAGTAACTCCTTCATGTGAAACACTGATACCTGTACCTGTGCCTTTCTGAGAAAAATACAAGGCAGAGCAGCAAGGTACTATTTTGCCACTTTATAGTGAATTTTGCCACTATATAGTGAATTCTATATTTATTTTTATAAGGTACTATATTGCCACTTTATAGTGAATTCCTGCTTTGCAGTGAATTGTTGTAGAAGCAGACATGCTGAGAGTCGTTGCATATCCAGGCAAATTTAGGTTTGTAATTAATGACATTTGTTGTGGGAGTTCTGGCTATCAGAAGTGGTTACAGAGGTGTGGGTCCTTGCTAGAGGTCTGTAGTGCCTGTGTAATTGCTCTCCTATGTCACTGGGGTTGTTTGGTCCCGTCCAGTTAAGCAAATGGCTGTGTCCTTTTTTTCCTTTTCTCCAGAAACATGAATGCAGTTCTCTTGTCAGCCCATAAAATTCATGCTGTAAAGCGTGGCCCTCAGCTAAAGCTAGAAAACCTTCTGGAGTGAGGGAAGAAGGAACTTTTTTAGCAGGGTAGCCATCAAGTCCTGAAATGGGCATCTCCAGAGACTATTTAATTCTGCTTATTTTAGAAACTTGTCTCTTCCTGTTCTTTTTATAAGCAGAGTCTTGATGACTGAGGGTGTGGGTTGACTGTGACCAGTGCAGTCCAGCATACAGCCATGGGCAGTGGATGTTTGGAATTAGCACTGTGGTTAGTGGCTGGCAGCTTTTCTGGGCATAGACTTCTTTCTCTGTCGTGCCTGC
>JAVHNF010065721.1:20370-31860 GCA_034783455.1 Micropsitta finschii
CTCACCTAAAAAGAGTTGCTTTGCTAAAGCTGAACTATTTCAGAAGGTGGTACTTATTTGAAGTTTTCGATGGGAAGGTTTCTGGGGACTACAGTGATTTCTCCAGCCATGGTCAGAAAAAAAGAGACTC
This sequence comes from Micropsitta finschii, assembly GCA_034783455.1. Lineage (NCBI taxonomy): Eukaryota > Metazoa > Chordata > Aves > Psittaciformes > Psittacidae > Micropsitta > Micropsitta finschii. The sequence continues at coordinate 20,501 of JAVHNF010065721.1, forward strand.
AGAATAAAATGCATGACCTTCTTAAGTCAGAAAATGGGTGCTTTGACAGAACCCTGTTACAAAAACATGTTTGAAAGCATGAGTGGAAAATGGTAAGGAAGAAAAAAACCAAAATCTACAAAAGATGTCACAAATTGAAATTGTTATTTTTTGTCCATCTCTGCTTCTGAAAGCTGTTACATCAGCACTAAAGAATGACATTATGAATAAAAAAGTAATTACAATAAGAATATAAAAAAAGTCAGATCAAATAAGTGGTAAGTGCCCTCCAATAAACTTAAATGGAATTCTCTTTGGCAATTACAATTCAGCAGTACAGCAGACATCTTATGCAATTCTGTAGCAATTTGTAGTTCTGCAGTAGGTGGCTATCAAATTTTTCTTCTCTAGGTAAATTGACTTCGAATAGATCGTTGCCAAAAGCATTTTTGTTTTGTTTTACATTCAGATATCAAGAACCCCCAAAAGATCCATTCATTAGACATAGCTAAATTGCTCAACACTGAACAGGAATCAGGAAACAATAGTATAAAATGTGAAATTAGCTATGACTAATAACCTGAATAGAAATTCAAGATGATGAACCACTTATACGTGTTCCAACATATATGAAACCTACTATCTTGTGTGCCACAGCATTTTCAGAGTGATGCTGGTTTGAGAGCAAGCCTTGCTTTTTCAAAGTCACATTTAAAGACATATACAACATATTTGTATGCAACATATTTTAAAGGAGAAACTTTTATGAATTAGCTATAGTACAGTTTACTGTGCCATGTTCTGTTTGCATTAAGCAAGGTTTTAAATCTAAACGATAATGTATGGAGTAACTCTGTTGTATCCCACCTTTGTGCTTTTATTCTCAGCTAAATCTGGTTGGGTTAGTGGGAGTTTTGCTTATTTGTTCAAACCAGTTAAAATCTATAGAAGCATCATTCATGAAACTGCTGGAGAAAAGGAATTTAGATGGCAGTAGACTAGAGGTGTTCAATATCATCCATAGTCCTAATAGAGGAGCTGTCTGCATACCAAAGGAAGAAAATATTAATAGTTCAGGAAAGCCATGCCAAAGACAAATGGGTCTGCTATTTTTACTGTTGCAGGTGACCAGACTTTGAATAAGCTAAAATCATGTTTAGAAATCTGCTTCAGTACTCCAAGCTCAGATGACTGAAGTAAAAAACTGTAATCAGCAGTGGGTTACAAAAATCTGCCTTTCATTAGAATAGATAATGAGGATGCAAGTAAGTCAGATCTTTTATTGAAGTGTCAAATGATAACCAACTTATCATTCACTTCTGAATTGAAAGCTGCTCATACCATGAGAACAGAAATCTCATTTCAACCTATTTCAATATAAATTGATCTTCAAGGGTCATTACATAAATTAATCTTTAGTAATGTGGTTCTGAACACGTCCAGAAAAGGCTATTAGAGTCTTTGCAAATGACATTTTGACGCGATGAAGGAAAGTTTACATAATCCACTGTAAGAACTCTTCATAGCCCTAGGAGAATTAATTCACAAAGGTGTAGTTTTCAAATCAAAAGGTTTTTTAATTTTGTGTATTATGCAGGGACAACATGGAGGATATGAAGAAGTTACTACTCTACCATCTGTAAATAAAGAAGCAAAGCTGCATCTTATGCACATGCCTCCTGCATAGTCTACAGCAAAGGCATACATAGGTCTGACAGAAAACCAGTAACTCTTTTCTGAGGAGCTTTTTAAAGTTAATTTTGTCTCTTTCCTATCACACTCTCACAGTTTTCCAAACTCCCTATTTTTTAACTGAACTGCTAGAAAGTTTTGAATATCAGAAATGCATACACCACAGAGTACCTTCCTCTGCAACGATCACATTAACTGAAGTTTGGCTGCATCCCAGAAATGAAACAAGCCTTCCTTCGCTGTTAATTAGCAGCAGTCTAATTTCTCAGCAGAGAAATCTTGTCTTGGTCAACACTGGGACTCATCAGGCCATTTTCTCACACCAGACATAAGCATGGAAGATAGCAGAGAAATGGCTGTCATACACTGTTGTGAGATCTAGCAGAAAGCTCTTATTTACATCACAGAATTAACTGAGAAGAGCCCCTGGAGGCTATACCATACTGTTAGCAAATAGTTAGGGGAAAATAAATCTGCCCTCTGTGTGCCTGGTATTGTGGAATATAACGATAAAGGGCAGAGGCAGTAATGAAATGCACAGCTCCTGAGAGACCTAAATGAAACCCTTTTCTGGTGTTTTTAATTTTCAGCATATAAAAAAAAAGAAGAAAAGAAAAAAGACTCTCTTAGACAAGTCAGCTATCCAACAAGCAGGATACTTGGATAAAAAGCGGCCTAGCCCTTTGCTAGTACTCTGACTCCTTGGCATTGCTCTTGGGGCAGGAGGCATGCCACGTATCCCCCGCTCCAGCGGCAGCAGACAGCTGAAGGAGACCTGCTACCCATGCAGAAAGGGTCTGTCTGCATCTCCTGCCTGCTTCACAGCCCAGAATACACAGCACCTACCTGGCCCATCACCATCACTACCAGGGTCACACCATGGCTCTGGGAGCTGCTTCAGCAGCACTGTGGGTATAGATGTGTGATTTAGGGAGCAATCAGTCCTTCTATGCTGCCTTGTGACCAAAGGAAGACAGAGCAGCTGCAGCTATGCTGGAGGTGATTGTTCATCTGCAATGGCCATGTGTACATTCCCATACACACACATGCTCTTGGGCTCTGCCTGGCGGTGGAGAGCAAGGTCCAGCCTTCACTAAAAGGTTTCTCTCCTCTGACAACCCTGATTTTTCATCCCAAGTCAGCGCCCACTTAAAAGTTATTTTACCATTCACCACTCTGCTTCAGTCATTAATCTCTTGTATGGCAGTTTGTCAGATGCTTTTAGATTAGTAATTTTTAAAGTAGCCATTATCTGCCCAGTTCACCTTACATTGCATAACCTACAATTCAGGGATCAAATAACAGCAAATCAGGAAAATTGAGACTTGCAATACAGCCAAATTGATCTTCTGCCATAATTATGGAGCTGAACATTGTTTTAGGGATGTTGCCCATATTCACAGTCACTCAGATAATAATGGAAATTAGTTGCTGGGATGCTTGGGGCAGTAATCACTGTCATGAATAACTGAAATGTCTGAAATAAAGATTTCACTGGTGCTATTTCCATTTGTTTGCTTCTTTCTAAACCAGTTCAATGGAAGGAAGTACAGAGCAGGGAAGCAAATGTTAATTTATAAGGTTTCAGATGGTACTGAAAAATTAGCAAGGAGGTATCAGAACCCAGTAACTTGTACAGCTACAGCACACCAGCCTGCAGGGCAGTAAATGAAGCAAAATGCAAAGAACAGTCCAAATAACTGTGGAGGAGCTGCACATTCATCAGCAAAGTAATCTGCAGTGTAGCCACATAAATTATGCCTAACTATAATAGAAGAAGATGGAAAGAAAGAGAAGGATGATAGGTGGAATAGCACATTCACCTCTCAGATCACTTCAGTTAAAACTTGAATTGCTAAAACAGGGAGGGAGAGGGCAAGGAGAATTGTTTATTGTCTCATAACCACTCCAGTTTTGCTCATAAACTGTTTTAACCACTGTTACAAGTAACTTCCCTTTTCTTCCCCTTTCCTTTTCTTTCCTCTTCCTTTACTTTCCCTTTCCTTTTCCTTTCCCTTTCCCTTCCCCTTTCTTTTCGTTTGCCCTCTCCCTTTTTATTTCCCCCCACATAGACTCAGATCTACAAAGTGATGCAGATGCCTGCAGCAGTCCTGGGAGGTCCTTGAAGGTTGGCTCAGCTGTTTTATGACCTTGGGCAAGCAGCCTGCTTGCCTGCTCCAGTCCCCAAAGACACAAGTCCATGGCATACATGGCAGCTTTGCTAAAGAAAGGCAAGAGCTGCAGCAGAGTGAGCCTCTGCTTCTGACCCCCAACCTGCAAACTGGCCTGCTGTCAGTGAGTTTGCTCAGTTTAAAGTGAAGTCTAAAACAGAGAAGCAGCTGAACCTTTTTCCCCTCTCATTGAAAGTGCTTGATGTGCAACCACCAAAAACAGTGGAAACCTTTGAAGTCATGGTGTAATATTATAGACACGAACTGAAGTCCAGGGAAACGGTTACAGGTTGCACTGACATTACTTTGTGCACTGGCTTCTGCCTGTTTACTGGTGCTCTCTAATTTGTTGATGCCCTTTCCACAATGTGATTCTGAACAGAGGAAATCTCCAAGCACCTCAGGGAAAAACTCTGAAGATGTTAGATTTTAAAAAGCTTCTTTTAAATCTCCCTCCCCCAGCTTACCAAATGCTTTTACAAGTCTATTAGCTTCATTAAAGAGTCAAAAGAAAATCCATCAGCATTCTGTGTTTTCTCTCTAGTGATTCAGAGACATTTATGGCTTGGAAATGCACATTTAGGGCATCCCAGACAATGATGAGAATGTATAGGGACCTTACACATCACCACACTTTTTAACTTTGTGAGTTAGGAAGATTTCTGTATTAACTGATTGATTGAGGCCCCGTTAACTCACCCTAACTTATACTGTTCTCCAAATCATCTTTATTTTTATAATTAGAATAGCTAATATGGCAATTTCTGGGAGAGAAATGTTTCTGGTGCTGAGCATTATTGTGTCTCAGGAATGGCTACCTCGAGCTACTGAAAAAGCAGACAGGCCCAGGACCAGTGAATGCTCTCCCAGCAGCCTGTTAAATTACAGCATTAAAACATCTTAGCATCAAAAGGTTCTCTTTTGTCTGAAGGTGGCTGTCTCACCTGTGAAGGGCATCTGCATTTAAACAAGTAAGCACTCCTTGCCTGGGCGAGCTATGATAGGAGAGCAGAGCATGTGGGAGATTTATGGATATTTCTCATTTCCCGAGTGCCATTTGCGAGGAACAAGTAGGGTTCAAGAGAAATTACCATGCCCTTTGCCAGCAAACGCAAGGTGGACTCTGCCGGTACTGAGCAGCTATTTCTAGATAACATAAAGGGCTGTGATCAGCTCTTTCACCTTATTGAATCAATGGATTATATAGAGATGTAATCTACTTCTATTCAATAAAGTGACTTCAGGGAAAAATCAAAATATCACTGATCTGACCCCATGTTCACCATGGAAATTTCTAGATTGTGCCTTGAAGAAGACACAGAGGTCACCTCCTGTTTTCCAGCTCTTCTGTGTATTTGACAATCTGGATTTTGTTTTTCTGTCAGTTCTATTGTCTCCAGTTCAGCATCAAAAGGTCAGAACCTCTTTGTCTTCCATCCAGAGTTGTTTTTGTTACGAAAGGGTAGGCCCACGCAGCTGTTTGAAGGTGGGCACAAGCCTTCTGTTCCTCATCACTACAGCAGTTAGCCTGCATAGTGTCCAGCAGGCCAGCACCTGAGCAGAAATACATTTGCTCACACTGAGGAGAGGCAGCAGCTGAAGTCTGAGCAAAGTCAGGAGCACCTGCCAGAAGCTCTAGCCTTTCCCACCACCTTTGGCAGATACACTCAGGCAGCATCTGCTGGCTTGACAGAAACAACCACGAAGTTGTGTTCACAACAACCACAACATAATATCTAGGGCACATCCCCATTGCTGGGTGCAGTTGCCTGACTGTAAACCCACTTCTATTCACAGATGCTTCTTTGCAGCCACAAAGCAAGGCTTGCTTGAATTTTACTATCTTTAGCAGGTGACAATGTAAGTCAAATTTCCTGATTTTAGCCAAGTGATCAGTTTAAACTGCTGCTGCATGGGTTGACATGAGGGTTTTTTAATAACTAAAACCATTTCCTCACATTCCAACCAATTTACCCTGATTTTGTACAGTGACTACATCTACTAGGCAATGCTGAGGACTGGAGAAAGAAACAGAGGACTAAGCTCTCATTTTGTTATCACGGATCACACTCTCTGTTCCTTAATTTTAGAACTGAGGTTACAACTCCATTATTAAGGATGCTAAATGAGGTCCATATTAAGCAGGTGGCATACAGCTAAGAATGTGAGGTCTTGGCTAAGAGCATTTTCCTTCTTTGCACTCATATAATTGCAGCCTGTGATATTCACAGTACTTTGGTAAATAATCTGACGTGCTTCTCCACTTGCTCTATAAGTAGTACTCAGCTATACTGAAGCATGAATTTAATACCTTCAATTCACATAAAGTCAGATGAGATTTTAGGAGCACAGATTTCTTGACACTCATGTCATGTATGAGCAACTTCACTTACACGGATATCCAGACACTTATTAGGCTGCATTAACAGCACAAAGAAGGACTTTGCAGGAGAGAAGAAATGCAAGTTAAATGGCAGGAGTCATCTTGGTAGACAAAGCTATTGCCTGAAGTGGATTTGATGTTGTTAATCCATGGTAAGATTACTCATTTTAAAAGTACTTTGAGGATGTGAACAATAACAAGGGATTTTAATCCTGTATTTGTCACTGAAACAGGAATTCTCCACTTGCACTATGTCACTTCCAGACACCAAATGGGCACACTGCAGCTATGCCAGCCAGTAATGCTGCTTCCAGCCCTGTGCAGCCACAGGACTTGATGGTCAACTACTAACCTCTGAAGAAACTGCTTATTTCAGCATTTCTGATGAAAACTGCTGCTTGAAGGAGTGCATCAAAACAGATCCTCCCATGACATTAGCCTTGTGTCTATTTAAAAACTGAAACAGGAACAAGTTCATAGTGTCATGTACTGGTGACAAGGGGCAAGGTCATTTCACAATGAGCTGCTCTGTGCATAAACAGAATTCTAATCTCAATTAACACTTAAAGTGCATCTCGTAATGATTAAAGTGCTAAAGTTTTAATGGAAACACTAATGTCTCAAGGAGTATAAAATAATATCATTAAACTCTTAGCTGTAAGTTCCTGCAATCTTTACCAGAAGAGATTTTTATCTTCTACCTGCAGCAATAGTCAGAGAAATATCAGTTTTTAAGATGAGCTTTCACCTCACTGGAATGAATTTCAAAGCAGCTTTGCAAGTTCCACTGTTTATTCCCTCAGTCCCTAAGTAGAGAGCAATTATTGATTTAAGTAATTTCTTGGGAAGATAGGTCAAGTTTCAGGTTAAACTGCACCTTGTAAAAATGTAGTCTCATGCAAAAGGAGAGACAGAGAGGGATTAGCAACTTGCAATTCACTTTCTTACAGGTACATTTACTGTGTCAGCACTTTCTCACAATAAGCCTGTGTGGTTTGTATGTAGCAAAATCCATCTAGTTCTTTGTTGTAACAGAAAATATAAATAGCACTGTAGTATGAGCACCCCATTTTCATGGAATTGAGACTGATATCCAGAGTTTTACTGTATTATATAAACTGCAAGGGAGAAGAGTGCTTGCAAGGGCCAGGAAAGGAGCTGTATTGTGGCTACAGGCTCTATGGAATAGTTGCTACTCCAGAGGAAAACTTCAGGCATTGCAGTCCCTTCACTATATGAAACCTCTGAGCACATATCTGAGGTCCTGCTCCATCAGCTGTGTCCTCTTAACACACTGCACCATGTCTTGCCACATTTTAAATGTGAAGAGTAAGGTTTTATCTCCCTGCTCTTGATCAGGAAGTTGAAGGCTCCTGAGCCTCAGAGGCAAAAAACTTCCTTTTGAACCTGATTTTTTCATTAAGTACATGCAGGTTTGTGACTGCAAAATGTTTAGGTCTTGTTAGCTTTCATCACAGTACATGGACTACTTGATTTCTAAAGGAAGTAATAAGAACCCTATGACCAATAGCATTATTGATACAGTTGGCAGCTGATAAAATAATTAATGTAATATTCAAACTTACAGTAAAGAGTGTCAAGACTTTGGTAGGGCTGCCCCTGGGCCGAAATGTGGAGGCCAAATACTAGGGCTGGGAAATGGTTCTTTCTATAGGCAATTGTGAGTGAGGCCTACAGGTAAAGCAATCTTTAAAACAGCATTCATTTATATTACTAAGGGGACAAACTCCAGTGAAAAAGGAAACATTTTTCCTACAGCTTTCTCACCACTTTGAAAAACTGCAGCTCTTTGTTTTCAGTTCTGTCCTCAGTCTGATCTGAAAAATGGATTTTGGAAGACATTCTTCTTCCGGGAAGTACTGCATTCTTTAAGCTTTCTTTTCTTTCTCAGTTAAACCTAGTCCAGCAACATTAAAAGATCTTGTTTGCTTATCTTTCTTCTGTCTTTATATCTTAGACATAAAAAAGTATTTGCCTGAAGAAGACAAGTTGCCTCACTCACTACTGTTACCCTTTCAGAAGCCAAAATAGTCCCAGCAGTAAGGCAAATCATTTATATTCAGATGGCTGAAGGGAAGCAGTAAGTCAGCAGCTGCAGACAAGCAAGGACTCCCTAAGAGAGTAATAGCGGGTGCAAGGATGGGTGCCTCCACCATTCCAACTACCTCTTTCTGCACCAGAGATATCCAACAGAGATAAACTACATCTGACAGCTGGCAAAAACATGGTGGGAAGGAACCTAAGGTATCTGAAGTCATACTTCTTGTACATGCTGGTCCCCAGAGTAAGGAATTATAGGCAAATATCAAAATATTAAACTGTCTACTAAAAAAGGATGTTGACTCAGGTTCCAGCCAGTATTTTGAACTGTTAAATTATGGAGCAGCACTAGTGTTATCTGCTGACACTTCATTCCCAGAAAAGCTTACTTAAGTAGTAATGCTGTAAAACAAATTCACGTTGGTGTGACTAGAGACTTGCAGCTGTGCAAGAAGGAAATGTGGGTGCAATGTGGGGTGCCAGCTCCCATGGGTCTGTGGCAGCACTGGTGAAGGGCACTAGTATCACCAGAGGTAGCTCTGAATATAAATTAAATCCATCTGACAGGGACAATAACATTGGAAAACCCAGCAAGGTGGGAATGGAGAGGCCCTATCAGCCACACCACCTCCTTTGGCCACCTGCAGAGGGAACCTGGCAGCACATTAATCTGCTGCAAAGTCATATCCAGCCCACACAGAGTTTCTTTTTATAGCCAGCTATAATCCAGGTCGCCCACTTCCTACTAACAGTTTCAGCTTTCTTCTCCTGCTTCCCACCCCAACCCTTTTTTCTTTTTCCTTTTCTTTCTTTTTTTTGGATTGTTCGTTTGTTTGTTTTCTGCTCCAGACTGAAAGGTGCTGCATTGCCACAGATTCAGCTCAGGATCGAAGCAGAGGCCATCACACTCTGCTCAGAGGAGCTCCACGAAGATGAAGGAGCATGACTGATATGACAGCAAAAAAACAACATCAAATTTAGCAAGCCTCTGGGAATGGGAAGTGGTTGGAGATAGACACTTTAAAAGGTTGTCTGCAGGTTTGAAGCATGCTGCACTTCTTGATCCCGGAGAGTCTGCCCTATGAACATTTTGAATTATACCCAGTTTATGTGTTACTGTATTCTCACAGCCTAAATCTGCAAACCCATGAATTTAGGATATACTCAGAATGAACCTTCAGAAGCATCCTTATTGCTTGTCTTCTAGAAATTAAATAATTTAGACAATTAAGGATGGTTTTGATCTATTGTTTCACAGAGAATGTGATACAGCTGGGCAGGAAGGCCAGACCACAAAGGAGGTACCCCAAAAACACATTCATGGTTACGGAGGTGCTTAAACCCACTGATTTTAAGAGAGATCAAAGTACAGACTTAATATTCCAGTCTAGTTTGGTGCTGTGCCATTGATGGTAACAGCCATAGCTGTAATGTCATTCATCCACCTTGCTTTTCTTCCAAACAAATGAAATAGATGCACTTCTCAGCCTATGGTCCACTCCTGGTTTTGGACAGGGAGTTGCTAAACTACTCCAGCATCATTTGCAAACCTTAGTGCTGTAAAAGCTCAGCTGTTCAGCTCTACAACACTTGAAGGAGTGCAACCAAGATATATAACTTTTCAAAGTAGTATTGTTTTTCTTCATTTAGTGGGCTAAGTAGTTAAGTGACAAAGGGTTAAGAGTTACAGAGGATTTCCTGACATGAGGAGAAGAGAACCCTAGCTTAGTTTAAAGACTTTTGCAAAATGGACCAATTGCAGTCTTAGACCATATGTGAAAATAACTAGAAATAATTGTGTCCTACAGTGCAACTCACCAACCAAACCCCAGAGATGCACACACAGTTTATAAAGAATGAGGAAATAAACCTTTCAGATTTCACAGTATCAGAGCACCCTCTGGATATTTGCTTGATCTTAATTACTGGCACTTTGTGAAATGCAGTTTGGAATCCACAGCTTTCACCAAGACCTACTCATACAGAACCTTAAACACTAGTTATGCTTTGAGCACTAGGGAATTCGAACATTTGGTGTTCATGTATTTCAGGGATGCAGATTATCTTCTAGGCTTCAAAGGTTTCCTGAGCTAACATCTGAATTCTGCAAGCAACAGCATTTTATTCATGTTTATTAAAATCAGACCTGCAAAGTACTTTCTGAACTGGAATCACTTTTTCACAGCCTGATGAGCCAAAGAGCACGTGTTCAGGACTTGTGTTGCTTTGGGCCCTATCAAGTTTGGAATTTATAGATGTACAGCTGCTAAAGGACTACTGCCAGAGATCAATATATATCAGACAACAGACTATTTTTGCACCATTTCTTAGTTTTCATACATAAGAACTAAATGAAAGGTAATGACCCAAAGCCCCTCACACATCTCTAACCGGTCTCCAAACTCCTTTACTCCAGAAGAGAGACTGGCAGTAAATAGTCTGTTCTGACCATTTTGTGTGTTGTACAATAGCACTACACTGAGTCTTTGCAAGAGAGGACATGTTGCTGCCATGCAGACTGTCAGTCATGATATGAGGTCGTATAGAATAGGTTTCCTGCCACCTCACATCTCTTACACACCTTCCTTTAATGCAAAATGCTAGTTGAAGAATTTCTGTGCTCCCAGTAGAAATTGTTTTGCCGCCTACATTTTGCTTATAAACCTGGTTATTTTAAGGTACAATTTTTACATGCACTCATAATAAGAGAAATAATAACAATGAAGGGTTGATTCATGCTGCTCTAAAATTAAATTATAGGTGAATTTTAAAAATAGTTATTTACTTCTAATACCATTATTTCCCTTAAAACAACATTTCTTGTAGTATCATATACAACTATTCTCTAATGTGAGATTGAATGCTATCTTCAGCTGTGAAAACAGCAACCTAACAAATCAAGTTCCTAAACAGACTGGGAAATGTGTACACGCTTACAGCAAAGATCTAAGCAAGTAAGCCACAGAACTGCTTACAGTGATATAAGATTTCCATTTACAGAAGTATAATTTCCTTTGATGACTTTCATAGAATTATTTCCTGGCTCACAAGTGATAAAAAGCACATTTAAAAAC
>JAVHNF010065723.1:13898-23922 GCA_034783455.1 Micropsitta finschii
AAAAGAGCTGTAAGACCAGGTAGCAACAGTCTTGTGCCTCCTAATAAAGGTGGTGTGTGCCAGCTAGGCAAGGGGAAAGTACACTTTTAAAATGCTTTTAAAACAGCTTAAGCACTGCTTCGCCAGTACATTCCTTCAGTGCCTAATAATAACAGCACATTAGCTTCTAATTAAGCATGAGGCCACACTCATGAGTCTTTATTTTCCATGACTTCTTTCACAATAACAGGCAGCAACTGAGTTACATAGAAGGCAACGCAGCCTGGCACCAGGGAAAGAAAAAAACAACAAAGGGATTGCAATGATATGAGGACAGTGTTGGAGTGGGTATCGGTCCCTGTGAACCAGACTTCCTTGGGGCAGGAGGGGTGAATGGGGGTGCTAAATTAGGACTAATGTAGCAATTACAAATTACTGTTTTGTAAAGGTCTCCTGCGGGTGACTTTCCTGGTCCTATGTTCACTCCCCTGACTGAGCTCAAGCCCTAACTGGGCAGCTGACCTAAAGCTGACAGCCATTTCTTTGCCTCTTTAAAACAATGCTCTAAAAATACACAGGCCAACCTAACAGCAGTATCAGGTTTTGTCACTACTTATCTACAAAAAATAACCAAACAACCACCACCAAAACAACATCAAAAGAACCAAAACCCCACTCTACCAAAAGAAAAATCTCCAGATCATGCCTTACTGCACACTCAATGTTGACTTCTTCTCCCTTGTTGAGCTGGCAGGTTGAACTCAGCTGCCCCAAATCTGAAAGAAAACCTGTTTCCCACCCCACTTTCTGCCAGCTTCCCTCCCTCTGCTTCAGCTCCCACCCTAAAGGAAGCCAAGACAACAGTGTGAACCAGTTCCTAAGCCGCAGGCTCTACCACTCACCACCAGCTCCAGCCCTCACGCAAACCCCTGTAATGTGCACAGAACCCCACACTCATGGGAAGTGAGTTTGAGAGATAGTGTGAAGGCACCGGGGCCTCTATGGAGCTGAGCCTCCAGGTCCCCCAGTGCTGCCTAAATACCCCCTTGCAGCAAAAAGGGCTACAAGATGAACTTAGGCACCTCTCGCTCGCTACCAAAGTCAGGTAGAGGTTCCTTGCAGGGTTTCTGCGTACATCATGCTAACCTGCTCCCTTAGGGGTTTTGACCCAGTGGCTATTTCAGCCCAAGAAGTAACAACATAAGAAAAGCAATACAGTGAAATGGTGTTAGTGACCATAAGCTTCACCTTTTCATCTCTAGACGTGATTTTTCAACCTAGCCTTTGCCTGCATGCCTGCGGTAGCACAGTCTGAGTTTCAGCCAGCACCCACTGGTGCCAGCCCGCTGTGCTGGAGCCCCAGCAGCGGGAAAGGTGCCTCACACCATCCCCATTCCTCGCTCCTCTATCCCAGCCTCCGCCTCCGGGGAATAGCGCAGTCTCTGATGCATTACCTGTCTGCACAACAGTTTGTTCCCAGCACCCGGTAGCTTTATTTACCTGCTACTTAGTGCGAAGTGCTGCAGTGCTGTGTTTCTACAGGCCTCGGGAGGACTCGACAAGCCTGCGGTTCAAACACGCTCAAACGGTGGTGGCGGCGAGGGGAGAGAATTGCTGGGTGATTGCAAAGAGGCCCGCAGGCAAACCTCAGCCCTTTCATTCCTGCCTCCTCTCTTGCACCACCTTGGCTCTGCACAACAGGGTTGCCAGAAAAACAAGGCATGTGGGAGCTGCTCTACACGGTCTCCTTTAGCCAAGAGGCGTGAGGAGGGGGATATCTGCTCTCCTCCGTGCTCCTTTAAACCCTGCTGAGTGGCACAAGATGCAGACTGGTTCACAAGTGTCCCCAAAGACACAGGCAAAGCCTTGAGGTGTTGCAGTGCTCTGCTGCTGGGCTGCAAACCTGTGTCATCTCCTCGGCTGCCCCTGGGCCCTGCTGCTGATCAGATCCCGTCATCCCAGCACCTTGGGAAGCCTTTCCCCTTCCCTCCCCTTCTAACACATTGAGGACTTTCTTCAGGCAGCAGTAATTTTGATCTGCCTCTTTGCAGGAGACCCACGCAAGTAAGGAAGAAGAGGGAGTTGGGCTTCTTTACATGCAAGTCCTAGTTTGAGCTAAGATTCCAGCGGCACTTAGCCTGTCCTGTTCTTCAGCCAAAACTCCCTGCACGTGCAACCAGGTCCTTGCATGAAGCCTTTGACTGCTTTTGCAACACCAGTTTGGAATTGCAGGGGGATGGATCACGCACGACACTGCTCTGCTCCCTCCCTCCTCCATGCTTTAACCTGGCAACTGTGGAAAAACGCCAAACACCATCAGTCCTATCGCCGCCCTGAGCCAGGGAGAGATTCACAACCCAAAGCGAGTGCTGATTAAACAGGGCAACGTTAACAGCACAGGAAGACTTTTCAACTGGGGAGGCGGCACAGGGCAGATCCCAACATGTTGGGCTGCTGCAGTCACTTGGAGGCTGAGCACCATGGGCTGCCGGCAGTGAGATGCAGGGCCAGGGGACAGCGTGTTGTGGCTGGAAGGGGTGCCAAGAGGCTGTGCCTATGGGGAGGCTGTGCCCGTGGGGAAGCTGTGCCCATGGGGAGGCTGGCATGACGCCTGCATGGGCAGCAAAGCCCTCGCTGCTGCACCTGAGAAGTCCTAAGAGTGTAGGAAATGAGCAAAAATAGGGTTTAAAAATCACTGCTGCCACAGCCTTATTTACCGTATGTTCTTTAAAAGCTGTGGAAGAGCCTTTCAGGCTTTCTGCGTTTACACAGACCAAAGGCTGTTTGAACACTAATGAACAGCAACTCGTGATCTGCACAGAAACACCAGACCCTGAGAGGCTCAAGTAGAAACATGCAGAAGGAAAAGATAGATACTACAGATGTGGCAATGACAAGGGGAAAGGTGCTCTGTGCTCTTCCCTGGAAGAGCAGGCAACAGCCCTTTTTCAGGCACTGCTCTCTGGGACAGGCTCTGCCCCACAGGCAGAGAGTAACCCTCGACAGCAGCCGAAATAAAGGCCCACACACTGCACTCACAACATGAATGACAGAGAAATTTGCCTGATGAACTCCCCCCCAGTGTTCATTACTTAATCGGATAGGAGGAAATAAATCCTGACAGAGCCAGTTTTCACATGAGTTCATGCCCTGACCCTGCCTCAACAGGAACCAGGTCCAACACATTTCCTTTCTACCTATTTACATAGGATTGCTTTTTTTAGTCCACTAACAGGCAAAACATGCCAAGTCCTGTGCTGCCGCTACAGACGTCTGCCATGTGTTTTAAACCCTGCAGTAAGGTTGGCTTTAAGCATCAGAGATGCTTAGCTAAGGGCATTGTAGGAGGTTAAGCAGGCCACAATTATAAGTGACATTTGGAACATTTAGGACAGTAGCTATATCCAAAGGCACATGTGCAATGAGGTTTAGACATTTGCAACATCCAGTAGTTTGTATGTGGTGAATATAAAGGCTGACTTCAGCCTAACCTGAAGCCCCTTTGCCAGTCGCGGGGACTCATGAAAATCTCCAACATCTTCCTTATAAAAAAAAATAGGTATTTTTAAACAGCAGACTAGTCCACCCCATCTTGAAGATACTGGGTGACTTGAGATTAACTCAGCCTGCTCACCCGCTTTCCAAAGCACAAAAGCCTTTATTCTCCAGTATCTTCCCACTTGGTCCCAAATCCTGAGCACAGCAGCATCCCTTGCACAACTTGTGTAGTACCTTCAGCATGGGTGGGAGGTACCAGGCTTTCTGCCCACATTGAAGCTCCTTGCTTTTCCACGTGTGGATGTGCAAGCCTACACCTCAACTGAGCTCTACTATTGGGAGCAGCAGGGAAGAAGAGGCAGAGGAGGAAGCTGCACTGCACAGCTGCTGCTATAGTGGTAACCATGGCCTGGGGGGGCAGAGCAGCAAAGGGCCACAGACCACTGATGAGCAGCCAGGGCTTTCTGTTTCCCCTTCACCTAAATCCAGGTTTGGAAAGGCAGTACTGCTCTATTGCTCTCCAAGTCAAACCTCTTTCAGGACCATCCCTGTTCTCCCCTCGCCCTTTAGGCTCCTGACACATTTCTCAGAGCACCAGTTCCCAGGGAAGAAGTTTGCTTTAGTTTATCAAATGAGGCCAACCAGCGCAGACACAGACAAGCTCCCTTGCCACAGCTACAACTGCCATTGTGCTTTGCCCTCCCTTTCACTGGGTAGGATGAAAATGTTTTGGGTTTTTCCCACCAGCATTTACTGAAAAGGTCCCAGCTCTGGGACATTTCCAAAGTAAAACTCTTTGCAGAACAGGAAACTGAAGGGCTCGCTTCCCATCCTTGGCTCTGCCAGCTTCGGGGAAAGGGACAGGTTCAGAAGTGCTCCCGGCATCCCCTTCCTGGGCCACAGCAGTGCCAAGGACACAGCCCCAGACACGCTTTCGGTGGAGCACCCTTTCTTCTTCCTCCTCGCAGGCCTGCCAGGACTAGGCAGCTCCGCGGCA
Source organism: Micropsitta finschii (assembly GCA_034783455.1). NCBI lineage: Eukaryota > Metazoa > Chordata > Aves > Psittaciformes > Psittacidae > Micropsitta > Micropsitta finschii. The sequence goes on from JAVHNF010065723.1 coordinate 18,373, forward strand.
GCCCTTTGCCCTGGGTGGATGGTGAACCCTGGCAGCTCACGTGGCGTGTGCCGGCACGCACTGCGCTACAGGTGGCTACCGGCTCACAGCGCCTGCCGTTCCATCAAGGGAGGCTCCTGCACAGACGAGGCTGGATGAGGTTTTCCAGACGGCTTTTTGGCAGGGAGGCAGCGTTGCAGATGCCACTCGACTTTCTCTATTCGCTTCTCCCCATTAGCAACCAAAACGGCCGCTTCAGCCTTAAGCCAAGGTAAAGCCCAGTGGTGAAGGCAGTGGTAATTAGCTCTGCTGGCAGCACATCCAGCAAAGCAAAATGGCTGGGTAGTCATCATGGCTCATAACCAGCCTGTGCCAGTGGGAAGCTGAGCCTCCCTGATCCTCTCCTTCCTCCCTCTGAAATTCCCTCACCTCTCAATTAGTTGCCTCCTTCCTGGAGGAGTTGAAAGAAAAAATAAACTAAAAGGCCAGCAAATGCAAAGGAACACACTAACTTCTCCCCACTGGCAGAGATGTGTGCCTGAAGGGGGGATCGTGTTTGTCCTCACTGGGGAGGCAAGCTGACAGTGGAAAGGCAGGGGTGAAGCAGGGCTGGCTTAGGGCTAGGCAGAGAGTGCATCTCCCCAGCAGTGGCACAGCTAGCCAAAAATCACCCTCAGCAAGGGTCTACTTTGCTCCATGATGGCTTGGGGGTGGTGGGCCTGTGTCAGCCCCCAGACAGACTTCCTAGCTGGAGTGGGTTAGGAAGAATTGCTCCAGGGCAGGCTGTCATTCCCTTAATGGCAGCAACCTGTTTCCAAGGGATTTTATGCATCTGACTCCCATTAAAACCAGAGGGACGCTGACCTAAGGGACTTGGCCAGCATCATGCTTGACGCCTGCAGGCAGCTGGGACCGCTCCTTCAGATGCTACATCCTCTGCTGCCTCCTGCCCCAGGGAAGGGATGGGATGGGGGGGATGCACCACAGCACCTGATGCCTCCGTCTAGCCAACAGCCCCGTGCATGCTCTAAGGCACCCAGAAATAAAGCCCTGCAGGGCTTAAAGTCAGGGTTTTTTTCATGTAACATTCCCCAAGCTGTGCTCTGACGTGTGCTGTATAGGGCGCTTGTGCGTGCCACCAGTTCGTGCCCTCTGCGAGCTCATGGGCAAGGCTTTGCCTCTGCCCTTTGTTTGACTGCTCCAAAGCAGCTGGTGCCACAGGTTGGCACAAGCATCTCCAACAAGGCAATATGGCTTGCAGAAAAGGATCTCCACCATTCAGCCCCATGGCAAGCGTGCAGCAACCCCAGCTGCTGCTGCGTCCCTGCTGCTGTTTGTGGGCAATTAACAGAGACGTGGGACAGGGTGAGGCTGGGCGAGGTAGGAGACCAGAGGCAATAAGGACGGGATGTCAACCTGTTTCAGCCTTTTAATGTGGCTCTTTCTTCACTGTGATCACAGGGACGGTCGGGTGCCCGTGCATGTGTAACTACCCACACAGGCAGGTTTACAGGCGTACACGTGCCCGCTCTCTGCCTGCACACACACGTTCACAAATGCAATATTCATTTCTCATTTTAATGGTGAAAATTAGCCACTTCTCAAGGCAGGGAGCTCTCAGACCACTACATCCACCAGACTCACCCCAGCCCAAGCCACCTACAGACAGGGCCATACTCCTTTGCCTTCAGAAACAGACTACAAGACTGAGAAAGGAGATGGCAGCAACACACCACTGCTCATTCAGTTCTCTGCTAACCCAATCCCACCAACCACTTGGTACCACAGCAGTCTGCAGATCTCCCCTTATGCTACTCCATCCCTGCTCCCTGAGGTGTATCAGAGCATCCGAATGGCTAAAAGCTGCCTCAGGGTGTGTCCCCAGAGGCTGCCAAAGGTTTGAGTTCGAGGCATCACAGCACTGCCACAACCCTGTAAGCCAGTCCCATGAGATATTGATGCTGTCAGAAAGAAATCAAATCCTGGCTGAGGGAGAAACATCCACTTGCATAGCTACAAGCACTGGTATAGCTGTGCCCATTCAGGTATTCCCAACCCAATAAACGCAGTCTGGCTCAGAGCAGCATTCCCCAGATTCAGTGTTTTTCCTCAGTTTCCTGTATTAAAAGCCTAAGAAAGACCCAAAACGTAAACCTGCTCTAAGCAGTTAGGAAATAAAATGCTAATAAGGAAAACTGCCTTCCACATCCCAGTCACTCATCCCAGTGTTCACATTACCTATAATAAACATTTAAATATTTCCAGAATCCTACACTGTTCTCAACAGTTACCTTTCTTGAATATTTATGTACACATATACACACATTTCTTATGTTTATATATATACGCACATATACATATATGTGTGTGTGTGTGTATATATGTGAAAGTCCTTGAAAGCATTTATTTGCTCAGTCTAAAGACATGCTTCCTTTGGATTCTGCTTCTACCTCCTGTTGCTGTGGGCAGAGTGAGTTGTCTTTACCTCTCTTTCTAGCAGTCACATGAGATACAGGATACAAACTCTTAAGTTTCCTCTATGATGCTACTTACTGACGATGGCTCCAAGCTCATCCCCATCCTAACAACCCAAATCCAAACCCAGCAGCAAGGGCTTGGGGTCAAAATGATACGTGTGGCTGCTGCTCCTGCATCACAGAGGACTGAAAGAGCTGGAAGCAACTTACTTTTGAGCTTACATATTTGCAGTGGTTTATTCCTCCACCTGTACTCTAGCTGCCTTCTTCAACACACTTTTAAGTAACTGTCTCTACTTATGCAACAACAGCCTTGAGTTTACAATAAAACAGTCTTTGGCCCATAGAGAAGGTATTTACTGATTATTTCTTACACCCACTACAGATGCACGTATGCACACCCAGAGGAAGTGGTCAGTTGCATTGCTAGACTGCTTTTACAAGCAGCAATGTATCATAGAATCATCACAGAATCACAAAACATTTTGATTTGGAAGGGACCTTAAAGACCATCTAGCTCCAACCCCCCTGCCATGGCCAGAGACAGACACCTGCCCTTCTGCTGTTTTCCCAAGCTCCGTTTGTTTTCCCAGGTTTGCTCTAAGCCCTAAATACACTCCAGATTAACAAAATTTAACAGAGAACATGATGTAAGGGGCAAAAATTTCCAGCCAAGTGGACCACAGCCCCCAGCACAGTTGGGCTTATTTATCTAAACTAAAAGTGTCCCCTTGATCCCTTTCGATGCCTGGTGGCTGCCAGGGGCTCCATGCTGAGCCCCAGCCACTCCTCACCAGCCGTGCAGCAAGTGAGACGTCTGTGCCCATCAACATGCCAGAATCTTATGGCTTTCTCAAAGGTCTCTTGAGTGCCTTTAATTATCTTCTTTAACCACGTATCAAAGCTCCTGCCAACAGCAAGTGATGGAGTAGACCCACTGGACTGCAGCAGGGCCCTGGCATTGAGCCCCCTGGCAGGGGTTTTGGGCGCAGCTCTGCTGCTCCCCACAAGAGGACAGGAGGCGAGTGAGCCAGAGGAGGAAAGTCATTGCTGCTGCTGGAGAAACTTGCCAGAAGCCCAGGGGCAGCCTCAGGTTTTGGGTTTGTCCCCTGCCATATGCAGGGGGACAACTAAATGACCTTCTTGAACAATCGATTCAATCCTTCTATTTTGCCTCAAAGGCATTTGGCTGACAGTAGTGAAGTTAAGATGTCAGTACACAAGCTTCTGTTGCCAGCACAGTTTGGCTGCAGGTCCAAGTTGTGACACTGTTAATACGTAATGAAGTTATTGTTATTATGACATACCCAAGATCACCAGGTTTCCATTGAATATGTAACTGATGAAGAGCCAAGAAATAATCCTTTAACTACAGATTAAATTTAGTCCTATTTGACACCCCAGCCTTTATTCAAGCCATTAAAAGAACCTCGGCCAGGAAGCTATCCTTGCTCTTCACCAGAAATGATCACATCCTGCTAGGATATTTTTCTAACATATATGAAAATGTAATGCCTGCTCGAAACTAGTGTCTACTTTATGCCTATGTTACATTAAATGCTGGTTGTCTTAAAAAGGCCATTAAGCTGCAAACGTATCTGTGCTGTCTTACTTTGACCTCATTCTTGCCCGCAAACTTAACCCATCAGACCTTAAAGACAGCTCCTAGATGCCTATGTTTGCTGGTACCTGAAAGCAGCAGGTGCCAGGGGTGCTATCACCGCAGGGTGACCTGGCTGTACCCCCGGGCACATAGCTGTGCCTACTGTCACCACACACACCAATGGCCCAGCCTGCCCTTCTCTTCCTTAGGTGTGCCAGCCACCACTGGAAGGGTGCTTAAGCCTGCTGTCTTCACTTCCTTCCTGTTCCTCTGCTGGGTCCTGCCCTTTGGATCCACAGTGACTGAATGCATCCAGAGCTGAAAGCCTCAGTGATTCTCAAGGGTGAGAGGGAGGGAAATGAATGCAAGGGACAGGCCATGTGTTTCAGCTGCCAGTACAGATTTTTTTTCCTACCCTGTATCCTGCAGGGCTGTATGTGTGCTCTGGATGGTGGAGGCAGTGCATGCCTGCTCCTCTGGACAAGCTGCTCCAGTGTTGTTGGAATACAGCTGCCAGCATCCTCTGTAGTTTAGCCTACCTGCAACCTGGCACAGTCACTACAGGTTTTTACCCCTCTTTCCTCCTCTGCCACCTGTCATGTCTGGAGAAGAGAAGGCTCAGGAGGTGCCTTATTACTCTCTACAACTTCCTGAAAGAAGATTGTAGTGAGGTGGGGGCTGGTCTCTCTTCCCAAGTAACAAATGACAGCACAAGATGTAACAGGCTTAAGCTGTGCCAGGGGAGGTATAGACTGGATATTAGGAAAAAATTTTTCACAAAGAGGGTGCTCAGGCATTGGAACAGAGTGCCCAGGGAAGTGGTGGAATCACCATCCCTGGATAGTGGCCCTTAGTTACATGGTTTTGTGGTTGTCTTGGCAGTGCTGGGGTAAAGGTTGGACTCGATGATCTTAAAGGTCTCTTCCAACCTTGTTGATTCTATGATGGAGGTCCCCAGAGATCCTTCTCTCACTTCCTCCCACCTTGGCTGGGCCAAGTTATTAATGGTCTCTCTCTACATAACAATGAAATGGGGTGAGACACAGGAAACTTACTGATTCAGCGAAGAGAAAGACAAGTCCTGAAACAGAAACATGGAGGAGGAGGAAGAAGAAAATCAAGAAGGCAGCCGGGGAAGAAAAGCACATTGTGGAATTATGCAGCACCCTTGTAACAAAATCAGTTATTCAGCTACCTGTGAGGGCACCTGTTTGCATTATTCATAGGTTATTAATTACACAACTCAACTTTTTTTGAGACTTTGCCATTACAGCTCAAGACCTGCAGCAGGCAGCCCAGCAGTGCTTTGCTGCCTCCACTGCCCCTACACAGCCTATTCAGTTTTCTCCTCCTGCCTAATTATGACAATTACTTTCTTATCCTCCTCTTTTATTTCCCTTTCCTCACATTGTTTACCTAAAGTTTGGATTGTATTAGGCTACAGTCCACAAGCTATTCTGCCTTATTCTGAGTGGTATGAAACACGAAGAG
>JAVHNF010065728.1:5598-19898 GCA_034783455.1 Micropsitta finschii
TTGGGTGGAATGGTTTAGTGTGAGGTGTCCCTGCCCTTGGCAGGGGGGTTGGAACTTGATGATCTTAAGGTCCTTTCTGACCCTAACTATTCTATGATTCTAACTTATACTTTCATACATTTCTACATAATTAGTGAATGAACAGTGAGAGATTAACCCAGTTATACAGTTTACTCATGCAACAAAAAATTATTACTTGTCTGATCAAGAGCCTTCATTCTTCTTTGTTCAGGATCCTGTGCTATAATGTGTGTCCATTCACATCATAACTGCAGACCTATCCTTACTTTGAAGCTTTTACAAGGTAAAACTTAAAGCTTAAAAGAAATGATAGTGAAAGGGTGGGGAAATGAAATGTATTGTCCTCATTTTGCAGACAGAGAACTGAAAGAATAAACCCACCTCACCAGCAGGATTTGAAGTCAGACTTGCAGTCAATATGTGATTAGGTTCAGTCCTGAAGCATATTAAGAGACTTTATTAACATCATGCGAAAGGTCTCTGGAAGACTCCCGGTCTTCTACATGCTCTCATACTGCTTCAGTGAAAGAACACTCTTCCTTTCCCGTGCTGATGCACCCATACCCACTATTTCAAAGCAGATGGCTCTTTAGGATGAGCAGGGTAGCGTTAGACTCAATGAAGCCTGAGTTTAGTCACAAAAAGGATTGCAAGGAGCACTTGCTGGTTTAATGACCTGGAATTTCTGCCAGAGGAGTCATTCAGCTTGAGAGTTTAGCCACGGAAGAGCAGTAAAGCTCATAATGCTGACACTATCAATCCTCACGACCCCAAGACTGTGACAACCCTGGCACTAGCCTAGTGCAATTTAGCTCTGTGAAGTGGAGAAGCACCAGCTCTTAAACTGGGCTGCTAATCAGTGTGAGAGAATAAAAGTAATCCAAAAAGTTCACTAATGAGCAGAAGCTCTTCCACAGCCAGGGTACCAGCAACCAAAGTTGCTAAGGTCTGACCAAAGTGGATGAAGAACACTGAGGGGGACCTGACTCATGGTACAAGATATTTCTGTTTCAGTTAAGTCTGACTAAACCTTCTTACAAATACCTTGCTCAAAATATGTAATTTTAAGAAATCCATCACAAAAATCTACCAGCAAAAATGGGCCCAGACCTCAATAAGCAACAGCCTGCCCTAATAGCCTGCACTTTGCACCCACTTAAGCTCCCACCTGTATGCAGCAAATAATGTGAACAACTCAAGGTTTAAAATATCAGGAGCCATCTTTCTTACATGCATTTCCCATAAGCATCTTCCCCCTCCAGCTTTAGCTAAGCAGAGCAGTATACCTACGAGAGCCATACTCCTGCCCTGCTTCTGTGGCAAAGTGTAAGACGGCAGAAGGAGAGCATGAAGTCAGGCACAAAGACTAATCTCACCTGGTCAGTGCACTTTGGACTTCGTAGCTCACAGCACATTTACAGTAAGAAAGATAACACAACTCCCTCAAGAGCTGCCTTTGGAAGTCCACCTGGGTGTGTTACAGGTTTGGTCACAGTTCTCCATGGGAGAGCACATGTTGCCAACTGAAAGTCAAATTCTTGCAGTTATCTTCATGGTGTAATGGGGCCCTTGGGCAAACACCAAAGGCACCATTACACCAAGTACAAGCACTACAGGTACAGAAGTTTGCACGGCTTTTAAAGGAACAGCCACTCTGGTAAACAGCTGCACGGCTTAACATCTCATGCATTGCTGGTAACATCTCAGCTCCTCACCTAGCACCAGAATTGCAGTTTTCCATAAAAGTAGAAACACCACTTTCCTTCTAGCTTTCAAAGAAAGCTTGAATGAAAAATTTGAAAATCAGAAGCCAAATGAAGATCCTCATGCCTTTATTCCTACAGACACCCTGAGACAGCAACCTGAGAATTGTCAACTTGCTGCCATCAGCATGGTTCCTACACAGACATCTGAGTTGCTCTCCACCCTAAAAAGAGCTTTTCCAGATGTAGGTGCTAATCGATGATTCTGGGAGACATAGAGGAGCTTTCTCAAAGGAAAAACATCTACACAAACTCTGCTTTGCTACCTGTCATTCGAGGGACTGGGTCCTCCATGCTTTAGTAAAGAGAGTGATGAACACACTTCTCCCTTGCTATATTGCAAAAGGCTGAATAGTTATATTCCTTCATTAAAATATCAGATGTTCAGAATAAAGAAATACATATATTATGCCCTAGAGCACAATTAAAACCAAGTTCAGTCTACTTGTCACATAATTACAAACAGACAGCATCTCTGGGGCTACCAGCAACTGGCGAAGTGCCTGCAGGCAGCTCTGCTTGGTAAATTAGTTCTCAGGCTGGGGTAATGGTGTGGTTAAATAACCAAAGCAAGACACAGGTATATGATACAACACCTGTGGCAAAATCTTGCTCAGAACTTCACCCTTGACTGGATCTGTAGATACAGTGAAGCAGGTAATTCTTAAAACAAGCTTCCTCCATCATAAGTCAAACCTGAGCTAAGAAGAAAAAGGAGTAAGATTTTAGGCTCCAGGAAGTGGAGGGAGAAGAGACATTAAACAGACACAAGAGAATGGTGTAGTGGGGCACAGTGGGGCAATGATTATAAAGGATGAGATGAGCAGGGACAGAATGGTAGAGAAGAGGTAGTTGGTGGAAGGGATCACAGATGAGCTAAGGTAAGGCAGGTCTGTTCAATGGAAATGTGAGTGCCCTAGGTATGAGTCGAGGTCAACAGGCAAAGCTGCCGCTAGGAAAATTTTTTATGAGGGAGGAAGACACTTGCTTTGGTGTTAAGGGCAAAGAGGAGACCATATGAGGTACTACCATCTCCTGGCTTTGTGACAGTGTACATCAGCAAGATATATGGAAAGACAGTCAGAATCAAAGATCAGTAAAAAACGAGGGGGAGGGAGGTGTGTGGTGTGTGGAGAATCAATCTTGCTCCAAAACGTGGCTTTCTGCCAAGACAAACTAATTCCTAAAATGGCAGACCTGATTAGAAGCTGGGAAGACAGGAAGATGGAGTAAGTTATCATGGCAATTAAAAAACCTAGAAATAAAACAAGTAAACAAAAAACAATTCATGCAAGGACTTGGAAGAACACTCTCCATAAGAGTCCAAAGATCTTATTTCTTCATTACATGCTGTTACATACTGCAAGATTGCCCCCAGGCAGACACTGAGACCCCAGATTCAGATTCTGAATTTTAAGTCTCCTGGTCTTCTGCATTTCCAGTTAGGATCTCACACCCTCTCTTTCACACAGAACAAATCACAAATCACATCACTCCTGGCTCCTGTTTTAGAAATCATTGGTAAACTCTGTTTTCCTTCTAGTTACAAGACCTCTAGAGTTTAATGGTCAGACACAGAAGCCCCAGCACTTCAAACCTAAAATCAATTCTGCTATCCTAAAACAAACAGTCTGCTGTGCTTTATCTATGTCCCCTGAACTTTGAAACTGCAGAAGACAGTTAAAATTTTATCTTTATCTTCCAGCAACTGTTATAAAAAGAGCAAGGGGACAGTACAATATGTGTCTATATAAAATGATATAACACTGTTAAATAAAGAAGCTTTAGAATTTACCTTGACTACCTGAATATACAGCTATTTACAAATTGCATATACTATATAGATATAACAGGGTTTAAGGGCTATATCTCTCTATCTGTAGAGGTAAACATACCTTTAAAGCTACAGAGAAATTATTTTAGTAACAATGAAAAGCTAGCTATTCAATTTGTTCTTCAAAAACAAAAGATTGTCAGAACAAGCTTCTCATGAGCACATACTACACACTGATACTTAAAATACTAGGAAAACTGCATTATTATTTTTATGAAATGTAATGGTGTCTTCTACTAGGGCATACGATGCAGTTTAGGTGACCTCAAGATATATAGTAGAGGCCAAGATTAGCAGACCTTACAAGCTCGCATAAGTCAGTGCTAAGAGTTTTCCATTCACTGACAGACTATCATCCTGTTATATCAAAACAATAAAAAACACTCCCTGAAACACAAGTTCACATTGATTTTTGGCATGACCATTAAGCAAAGGAGCTTTAAAACTTTCTAAGAAGCCATAAATATTTATGGTAATTGATAATTTACTGAGAAGAGGGAATCAATGGTGCGTTGATAATTTGTAGAATGTGGTAATGCAGGACTGCAGGTTGGATCTGTTGTGGCTCAGCATTTCATTAACGATCTGGATGAGTGGGAAAGGTAGAAATCTCTTTACATTCAAAGACAGTATTTAAGTGGCATGGTAAATTCAAGCAGGAGAATAAAGGCATTACATTGTTAGGGCAGATATGGGGCACAGTAAAATGGCATGTTAAGGCATGGCAGAATGAGACGTAAAAGCCAGGAATCAGTGGTGAAATTTAAAGAAAAAAAAAGTAAATACGTTAGTAAACAAACCCTACTTCCAAACAATGTGAGAAATCCAGTAGGAAATAAAACATCACCATAAAAAAGCAGTGAAGGTTGTCTTTTATCATAAGGGATTTAAAACCAGCTCTACTTACATGTGACACTTCAGAGCACTGGTACTGGAAAACACAAGTATTGCCTAATGAGAGTTTCTTACTGAAGTTGCACATTCTCAGTAAGAGAGAGGACATACAAAAGTTTTGAAGCGTGGTAATTAGAAAATCCGTAGAAAGCTATCACCACAAAGCAGAATGAGTATGGGAATATACATCATGAGCCTTGCAAATGCAGCACATATACCACTGAACTCTGACAGGCTTCAGAGGAACCAATCTTTACTGGGCCATTAAACTGCTGCTTTTCCACCTGTGACTTCAATGATATGGTAACTAGTAACGTAAAATGAACCTTGATAACTGTGTGCATGCACACACACATTTCCTATCAGTGCCAAAAAAAAAAGAAAGAAAAAAAAAAGGAAAAAAAGGGAAAAAAAGGGAGTGGGGGGACAGGAAAAAACAGAAGGAAAAAAAAAAAGGAGAGAGAGAGGAAAAAAAAAAAAAAGGAAAGAAGAAAGTGAAAAATAGGGAAAGAAAGAAAAAAAGAAATATGAACGCAGCTGTCCCTAAGGGTACTTCTATTCTTTGTTTCATGAAATCTACACAGGTTTTGCTGAGATACAAACAGTTGGAAGAAAAAGAACCATCATTTCCTTAACTGACTCAGCCTTCCCGGTACAATTTTGGCAACGCCTAAAATGCCAGCTGAGACAGGATATTTTCAGACCTTGCTGTCAAAGCAACAACAGATGACACTGCAATGGGAATGCCACAGAGCTGTCACTGCAGTTGCAACAGGAGGACAGGAAAGAGCCGCATTAGTATCTCTCTCCCACTGATTTTGGGAATTGCCCAAAATCCCATGAAGCTCATCTTCCCTTTCAGGAATAAACAAAAATCTGCTGTTGGCCACTAATTTCGCCAAGCTTGAGAATCACACATTAGAAATCTGCTCACAGAGAAGAAGGTTCAGCTGCCAGAGTATTGATCATGCTCGATAGAAGGACCACTTCAGCTCTGCACCTATGGCTTCACCTCTTTTCTTATGCAACCTCATCATCATTACCTTTTGTGCATATACACACACACATAAAACATGTATAAAGGGATTACAATAAAATAATGCAGGTAGTAAACTCAAGCACTCAAAAGTGAAGTAATGACAAATTTAAGGCTGCCTGAGCATTATGCATTACCATGTTAAAAATTAATTACAAATTACTCTTTTAAAAGGGCTTTTTCAGTGCTTTCTTCAGTGCTCAAAGTGTACACACACAGAGAGGCAGAATTACAATTGTGCATAATGAGCTCCCCTAAACTCTTCAGGATAAGGCAAACTTCCAGCTGAAATGGATCCAACAATTCATCAGCATTGTAAATCTCTACACTATGAAGACTGTATATCAGAGAGCAAGGTTTTGGGTACTTGTAACAGTTTATATTTTTGCTTGCTAACTCCCAATTAGAAAGCTTCTTGCCCAGCAGAACAGAACTTCTTTGAGATCTTCACTACCCTTATTAATCTGCATAGGAATTCAAACCAAAAGATGAGGCCATATAATTTACCATAAACTGATCATAGCAAGGAAGTGTGATGTTAAAGCACAGTTTCCACTTTTTGATCTGTGTCTCCTCCCATTAGGAACCTTCAAAAGGTAGCTACAAGCAGGAATTTGAACCTCCAAAGAAAACAGGCAGAATACGTGTGCACACACACATGCATGCACTGCAGGGAACACTGGGGCTCAGCAAAGCACAGAGTAAATGTAGACTAAACAGAACATTAACAATGGGTCACTATTCAACTTCTGTTTAAGTAACAGTGTCAAGTGACCAGATTGGCTGGATTACTAACAACACATTCCCTATTAATCTTATTACAGCATATTATCTATTTCCACAACTCAGGGAAGGTAAATCTGAAATGTGTATTCCTTGTATTTGTTATTTCTGGACTACTCACAAGTAACCCAGGACAGCCTACACAGTTGAAAAGCTACCCCATGATGTGTGCTGTGGAGGCTAGTATGACTCATAATGCCAAACAAATCCTCTCATTTAAGCTGTGATTTCTATGTTTAAATGCCACAGATTTACTCTTCTCTAACTAGGGGAAAGATAAATGCAGGGGTCTTGGTAGCCACCAACATAATTGTGCATGGTTCATTAATTCACAGGAGATTGTATATAACAACATAACTAGATTCAAGACAATAAACAGTTTTGACTGTTATTTTAGCAGTGATTATAACTAATTAAAATGCAAAACAACAATAAAAATATTTTTGTGTAATCACTGTTCTTTAGAAATGAGACAAATCCTACCAACTATTTCTTGCCATGCTAGATTTGTCACTTACTCCATGTTGCTCTGGCACAGATTTTAAGACCCAAGTTTTAGCTTGGGATATATATATATGTATACCTGTGTGCACACATGCATGCATATGTTTTTTAAGTATGGGAAACATAATTGAAGCACGTGATTAAGGAGAGTAATTGGAAAAAATTACAAGAGTTCTGAGTAGATAAACAACAGTATTAACCTATGAGCCTGTTAAAAATGTAATGGAGGCAAAAAAATACTGTACCTTGTTCCAATATCCAGCCAGCTTCCATAATCTTTAACCAAAAAGAAAAAATGCTAGGAAATAAACCAACTTTGATTAGTACACCAACACAGCACAGTTTGAAATATAAATTTAAAAACCATGTTTTCAGGCTGTTTACTCCAAGTGTCTAATTTTTCAAGAAGAACAAGGGCAAGACCTTCCAAGGAATGCTCATTTGGACCAAAGTAAAGAATAATCTAGGAGCCAGAAATAGATTTAACACAGTGTATATGTTACACATGTAAACACAAACAGATAAAGATGAACTAAGTTCTGTCAAGCTGGGCTTGCAAGAAGCAGAAAATTACTGGAGAGAGAACTTTATCAGTAAGAAAACTAGAGAACTAGAGAACTTTATCAACAAGAAAAGCCAAGCCATCTCATTGTTTGAAATAATGGGTTCACAAATAACACATAGTGCCAAAGAGAGTGCTGTATATTGTTTTCCACCACAAGTGTGTTTGGGCAATTCTGGCAGTTCCCCACCTGTAAATGGGAATAATGCTGGGAGAAGACAGCATGTGTGTTAGTGAATCCTCCAAATTCTAGCTGGTGGCCACATTGATCCAAGACCACAAACCAGTTCTCTTTTTCTTTCCTGCCAACTTTTTCATTTCTTGATATACACACAGCTGCTGCACATCAAGCCTATTTGGTAATACTTTTGTTTTGTACACCAAGCACATATTCTCTGGTTTAAAATAATTAAATCAAAATAGGAGAATGTGTGAGATGTAAGATATACTGGATATACTGAGGCTTGCTATACACCAGTACATGCCTGCAGTCTTTGTTTAGTTAGACTGATTTCACTAGTAAAATGCTGAGTCTGGTTTATTGGTAGGTAAATCCTTTTCCTGTGGAAGTCTAAAAAAATCAGATTAGTCACAAACATTTATTTGAAGCTATACAAACTGTACCTTCTCCGTTTCTCACTACAGACAAAGTAGTCATTCCTTGTTTTTTACTCACTGGTTTTCCTATCAGGTGAGATCCACAGATCACACTGTATAAGGAAATCAGGTGAGACCCCTAGATCACACTGTACAAGGGAATCACATCAGGAGTGCTTACTCCAAAGGGACAATGCTGCACCAAGCGTCTGTCAGCTGAGAACACCAGCTCTACCAGGATTCTGTTTACCTTGTGATACCCAGTGGCACTGCTTGCTGTGCTGAAGACAGCTTGAGGGGACAATGAAAACATACTTTTAATCTGTAAAAATTATGTTGGGGTATGGTTCAGCCTTGTGTCGTGTTCGCTAGTTTTGGTTTTGGACACAAGCTTTCTGAAGATACCATTTCCTAACAGGGCACTAAGTGTCTTTCCAGATGTTGCTGGTCTTCTAGATTCTAGCAACTGTTAACAGAGCTGGTGAGTAACACATTTCTCTTTCTTCTCTCTTGCAAGGGAAGGTGCGGTGAGTAAAAAGTTCAAAATTCCTGAAAAATTAACTAAACTTTGCATACAGCTACAACTGATATTCTTATTGCAACTCTTCCTAGGGATTTGATTGGAAAACACATGAAAAACTCAGAATGATAACATACTACTTAATTTTGGTCTCTTGTTAGTAAGAGAATATTGCTTCCTCAGAAGCATTAATTACATGAAATTCAAAGCGCAAACTCCTCCTCATTGAAGGAGTTTTATCTCTAAATTATGCCAGGATTTAAATCCAATTCACTGCCCTAGTTACAAAAACTTTGAAGTCTGAAACTAATTCAGATCTCTCTTGACGGAATTAGGAGAGCCCTCTGCTTCTTGATCTTATTTGAAAAGAGTGTGCAACAACTTACCAAAGCCATGATGTCTGAAATCACAAGAACAAGGAGTAAAAGGCTGCAAAGAAAAAAACAAAACAAAACAAACAGACCATCGACCTTTATTTATGGCCACAGATGTTACACAGGTTATTAAAAACCCCATGAAGAAATTAAAATAAGATATGATTTGTTGCAGTTGCCTTTCAATCACTGAAATACATTTCAAAGTATTAGCAAGCAGTTTGATCTCTGGCATTGTCCTGCAAATGCCAGAGTAGGACATTTGGCACTTGTAATGACACCCTGCTTGAAAAAGGCATTTCACATTTTGCAACAGAGAAACCTAACACAAGCAATTTTTTGGAGAACAAAAGCATCTTACAAACAGCACCTGCCCATTCCTGATCAAGGAGCTCACATATCAGTCAGACCAAATAAAGCTTATTTAGAAGCTTCAAGATGGACTCAAGAGTGAACAAAGCTGTTTGGCATAGGCAGACAGATACCTGAGCTGATTGGTCCTATTCTGACAAGCACCCCATTGGGTAGGAGGCTGCTAAAGGAGGTGCTCACCCCATCCTTCCAGATCTCTGTGTGCCTTTAAGCTGCTCTGGGAACACCCAGCATTTTGGTGGCATGCTCCCAAACCCATGGGCCTCTCTGTCAGGTGACAGGTTACTTCTGCAAAGTAGGCTGCGGCCAGTAAAAGGAACCAGAAGGGAGCACGCAGAACTATTTTTCCCCCCATTAACCTAATCTTCTTTTCATTAAACTATGTAAATCCTACATTACAGGAAAGCAACTGCTGTAACTGGTTAAAACTAGTTTCTAAGTTAATGACACTGAAGCAATGTTGCAAACAGCTGACCCATTAACAGAAAAGTCTTTAACTAGAATATAGTTAATTTGTCAGTACTACCATCATAAATCCACAAAGCTTTTTTGGGGAAAATCTCCTACTGCAGTGTTGCATGAACACATGCTGGAGGGACACTCATACATATCAACACCTCCTGATTAGGAAGTTTCTGATATTTCCTACATCAGCTATGCTTCATTAGTAAATAAGGATGCAACAAACCAATTGTATCTCAGACACACTGAACGGCCTCTTCCTACTTCCTAATGACTCGGATAGGATGTTGCAATCTTGTAGTGCCTAGCAAGTACTCAACTAAAGGGTTGCTTTCACAGGCAAGCTCCAAGAACATATTCTGACAGAACATTACCCATGAACAGCAAAACAACCCAAACAAACAAACAGAAAAAAAAAAACAGAAACTCCCTTTAATCTCTAAATAGGGAGTTTAGGAGCAATTTGTCCAAATCACAGAAGTCTCCTTTTTGCCTTTCTAAACTGCAGGAAGCCTTTCACAACAGAAGTACAACACTAATTTCAGAGCATGTTTATGCACGGCAAAGACAAGATTGTCCCCTGTGATGGCTTAAGTTATCTAGCAGGAGTAGCAAGAGTAATAAAGAGTGCAACACAGACTCCAGGACATGCTGATAATTAGAGTACAACCTCTCCAGTGATCCTGGGCACATCTTGTCGTTTCTGCCTCGGTCCCAGGCTGATGCTGTGCCAGTGTCACTGCTCCTGGTACCTAGGCACAGCTAAATGAAGCCCACACAAATACCAGCTGGAGTTGCAACCTGTCATGGGTTCAAAGTGCCACAGCCTCAAAGTGCCACAGATGTGCTCATATCCCCTCCTTTAAGAAGCTGGTATCGTTTCCCTTCTCACACACTCAGATGTACATTACACACAAGCTTGAAATATCACCAACACTGCCAAGGCAAGTATTCACAAGTTAGGAAATGCTGACCTTTATGATGCCTGAGCCCTAGCAATAGAAATCACTAGCTGGTCTTTTGAGCAATCGCAACTTCTCAGTGCAGCCCTGCTCTTGTATAAGCCTTAGTGAGGAGAACAAATACCCTTCCTTGGAGGTCCCAGGGATAGCCCAGCTACACTGCACACACAGCTAAGGCAGCGAAGGTAAAAGGGATAGTGAGCCTTGTGGTGCCCTTCAACAAGAAGTCAGATTTCAAGCTGCCCTGTTCCTTGTTAGTATGAGTGGTGTTGTGTGAGGAGACAAACAGCAGGGCACGGGCAGGATGAAAACAAACAAAGTCAGAGGGCATCACACTGAGCAAAGGCAGCTTCCTCCTGCTCAGCTAAGCAATATTCAGGACAGAGTCTCTGCAGTGGTCCTGCCACTGACAGCGAGACTTTCGGTCAACCCCACAACATCACACAGTGACAAACTCAAAATCATGTGGCTGACAGGGGTCTCCTCTGTCTGAGCACCATCTGTAATCTCACATGATGAGCAGAGGACTCAGTCACATCCACTGAAAGTTGGAGAGAAAGCTAACATTTAAAACAAAGGTCTTGAAGGAAAAGCATGAAGGTATTTCAAGTCCGGATATAGCACTCTGCATAGTCTGGGCACCTGTCTCACATTCTCTCCGAAATATCTTCATAGGTGAGGAAAGGACTGCCAGCTACCTAGTCCTACTGCAAAAAATATGTAATACAAACACACCTGGGAAGCACTGAAATGCAATGGAAAGGCACCCAGACTTTTGGTGGGGTTTTTTTTGGTTTTTTTTTTTGAAGGCTATTTGTGCTAAGATCAGTGCAACAAAGCTGCAAATTGGTTACATTATAAATGGGTTACATTAAAAATAGAATACTGTAGGCAGAGATGCAATATAAAACAGAAATCAGACTTTAAATTCTGCTAATTTTTCTACATTATGGGGGGAAAAAGTGCTCCTTTGTGTTGTCAGCAAAGAATATTAAGTATCTGATTGTTTCAGACAGGGCCAACACTTCCATTTATACTCATTTAACAGTAAGAAGAGAATTGCTGAGCTTGCAAAAATCATTGAATAAAAACCCAAACCATAATAATAAATAAAAGTAACAATGTGATCTACAAGGCTTTGTTTGGGTTGGGTTTTTTGTTTGTTTGGTTTTGGTTTTTAAATTGAGATTGAGATTTGACAATTCTGAGTACTTGCAAAATAAATCTGAAACCCTTACTGATGCAGAAATATAGCACTTACTGTACCTCTTGGAAGACAGTTGTGTTGTGACTTGAATAGCTTCGAAAGCACATGATACCAGAACAAATGGGATGGCAACCTGTTTAAAATACAAGCTACATTTTGGTTTACAGCCGTATTTACAAAACAACTTATCAGGTTGTGGGAACATTTTCCTGCTTTTGAAATTATCATAGAATGTGCATGTTGCAAAAATAAAATAGTGGCAAGAATGGGTAGAAAATAATTTTGCAGGAAGCATGTTTAGCAAATGAGCAAAAAACCCCCTTCTATGGTCATAGCTGAACTGCAGTGAAATAAGCCATGAGGCAATATGGAAAATGTTAATTAAAACACATTAATGATCCTCGCTTCATTTATCTGTTTTAGCACTAGTGATAAACACTTCAACAAGGCTAGAAGACAGAACTATTCAGATCCAGCATCTCATGTGATGGACCGCAGAGCTCCAAGTGGAATAGAACAATTTCATCTCAACCACAAAAAAAAAACAAACCTGAATATAGAACGTATTCAGGAAGGTAAGGATCACTCTGCCCCTCCAAAACCAAACCAAGCAAATGTAAATACTTCAGTGAATTAAGAACAAAACAAACAAGTTAGAAACATGAATGTTGCCTTCTTCTCTTTCCAAAACTGACTTGTAATCCTTAAGTTAATAATGTAAATGCATTGCTAAAACCTGTTCTCCCACATCCTGGAGGTTTGCATTATTAACTTATGTCCTGCAGTATAACACACAGTATACCTGTAACTTAAGTGCCTTCTCTGGAACAGAAGCAGCAGAAAGGCAGAGGCAGAAAATACTGCTTATTTTAGAAATAACCCTAAATTTCACATCTTCCCCGCCTGCCTCTTTACCTCTCTGGCAGATCCTTTACTCAACTATTAGAAAAGTGATCCCACATCTTGCCTGCAAACAGCAAGTGCAATCCAATCTTCGATAGACCAGTAAAAAGGAACTAAGAATTAAGAAATACCATTTATTGTAAAATGGCAGCCAAATCAGTGGAGCATTCAAAACCTGTACTTAATGAAATGTAGATAAAGCTAGTAATATATATATCCGCAGTATTGTGTAGCTATGATACTACAGGAAAGCTCATAATCTTTTAAATAACTTTTCAACATTTAAAATTTCCATTTTTATTTAATAAACCAGTCTAATGCAGTTAAATTGTACTTCCATGAACTTTAGCTCCTCTCTTCTGGGAAACAGAAGGATCTACCTCTAGATACACTACAAAGGCTTAAAGCTTCACACATGTTAAGAAGGCTAATGAAGCTCAAATACATATATATGTTTTTGTGAATTGCAAAGTAACAACAGTGTACATGATACATTATTTATTAAACAGTTCTTTTGAGAGAATTTCACTAAGGTAAGATTACTAACCTTCAGCAAAAGCAAGCTTCCCATCATGAAGGGACTGAACACAGTCAAGAAACAATAGACAGAAGCAGGATCAAAACTAGAGAAACATGAAAAAGACATTACAACCTATCTTTAAAATAGCATTTTAAATTAAAAAGGAAAAAAAAACCCCAAAGAATATTTATTTACCTCTGTAACACACTGGGTGTACATTTTTAAACAAGGCTTCCAATGCTCTCTTATCTTACACAGATACTAAATTAGCAGGGACTGCCAACCTCACTTTTCTTTCTCTACAACTTTTCTCTGCTTGTGTCTCTCAAGGTGCTTTGCTGATGGTGAGCAGCTGAGTACTTGCTGCTTATACTGCCAGTAACTTCTAATGAAAATAGAGACAACCTCATAACCAACAGTCTCAGGCTCTTAGGGAACATGCTACAGAGAGCAGAAATGAAATAAATTGTTATCATGATTCCACTATTGTTTTAATTCTGCTGCCCTGATTTTGCTAACCAAATTTATATTTAGTCTGCCAACTGCACAAAGAAACTTTTTGCATTCTGTGTTTCAAATCAATGAATAAAACATACCTGTTAACAGAAGCTATGTTTCCAGTGCCAAAAAAGGCTGTGACTATGAAGAAAACCTAAATTTAAGGAAAGTACACCACAGAAATGGCTGCAGTAAAATAAACCCAGCATTCCAGCATTTCCCCCACTTCATTTCAATTTACTTTCAAAATCCTACCAGGAAACTACAAGAAGCTAACCCCCTATTACAGCTTTACACTGCATTAAGAAATCTAAAGTATAGCTCTACCCAAGATTTCATACATGACTATGTAAATTTAGGAGACAGGGTAAGAAGACAGGGTAAGACTGGTAAGACTGCGTAAAAGTTTAGAGCCTGTCTTCATACAGGAGGTGCTCCAGTCCCCTGATCATCCTCATGGCCCTCCTCTGCACTTGTTCCAACAGTTC
>JAVHNF010065728.1:52728-63103 GCA_034783455.1 Micropsitta finschii
CAGTTACTCTAAGGTTTAACTCGAAAAACCAAGGACTCTATGGTCACATATATTATGAACATGCAGTCACAATATTATCAGGATTCTGAAGACAGAAGGTTACATTCTTTGATGACAGTGGTCCTAGAGAGTAATTTTGTTTTTCAGGATGGCTATCAGAGATTAACTTTCTAGTTCCAGAGAGAAATCACAGCTTCATCCAGGAATTAATTATGAAGCAAAACAGTTGGGCTAATCATGCAAGTGCTTGTAAACTACCCCTTCTGAAATGTTAGCTACCCGTCATAAGTGTACCTGACAAAATTAATCTTTCCAACACACCACTCATGCTTCATCTAAGCTAGTTGATAGCACTAACAACAAGACCGTGATGAAGTACATTCACCAAAGTAATATTAAGGGGACCTCTCTTTGTCCAGTGAGTCATGTTTATCATCACGCTACAGAGACTACCATCCCCAACAACATAGGTAGCATGCTACAGTCAAACCATGAAATAAAAATCTTGAGAAAAGAAGGAGATATCTGGCAAATACACCTGTATCTACCACTGCTAGTTTGGAATTTTTATTACGTCTGGCTATTTGGGTAATGATTTATAATTATTTTGTTGTACAGAAATTTTTCCAGAATTCTGCTATAAAGTGTAACCTCAGGATCTGTAGCAGTTTAGCACTTACAATGCTGAAGATTTTATAATGAAAGTCAAGGAAACATCACAGACCTACAGATGCCAAGTACAAACAGAAAGGCTGAAATCTTTGCCTAGCTTGCTGTCAGAAAAAAAAAAATAAAAACCTCAGCTGCTTCACTCCACACACACAAACTCTAAGTACGTGACTAATGTCAGCTCACACACATCTATGCACTTCTGTTACTGCCTTTTCCATTGGCACCATCCCATAGAAGCAGCCTAGGCCTCTGCCAGCCACCCCTGTCCTCCCACCACTACGACTCTGAGAGGGGCAGGTGAATATGTTCAAACTGTTGCCACCCATCCCTCTGTGAAAAGGCCATACCAAGGAGAAAAGATGCCTTCCAGCCCAGCAGTTTTGCAATAAGGCAGAGTACTACTTTAGGACCTGCTAGTACGGCTTTGATCCACACCACCGCTGCTGGAAAAATGTCATCTTGAAGTGCAACTGTAAGACTGGCCTGATGCTTTTGCAGGGCTGCTATTCAAAAGTTAATACAAGTAATTGAACAACACTTTTTTCAAAGCCTCTTTCAAAGCAGCAACAGGCTTCAGAATCACAGTCAGTCTCCCATGAGAGCTGTCTTCAGACATTCCCAGCACACAACAGAGACAGCACCTCAGAAAGCATCAGGTGAGTAAGGGGAAAGCACAGGCAAAGATCTTGCACTGAACACCGTTAACTTAGCAAAACATGACAGAATGCTTATTTCTTATTTGATGCTCCACATCAAATTCACCTCAGCTATCAAGTCTCTGCACTCATGGGTTGCTATTAATGATAGTGCAATCAGAGACTAGCTTAATTTCATCATTCTTTCATTTCTTTTGAAGGTATGGTGCACAGCCTTCTAGGAGCAGGATGAGATGCACAGTATAAAAACTTCCCACTTCTCCACTGACAGCACAGAATCATCAGAAAAAGTGACTGGCAAGTGATGCGAAGTCATGAACTCATTTAGCAAAACATGGAAAATATCAACCAAATAGATATTTCAAAAATCACAGTCTGGAACCATGGTGTTTACTTTTTGTTGATCTTGCTCTGTAATAGAGTACATGAGGCTAAGAGGGACAGTGATCAGGAAAAAAAAAAGTCATATTTACATGAATTTTAACTGCCAGAAGCTGACTTTTACAGTCTTCAAAATGTGTTCAATTCAAGTTCTTTACATATAACCACTCCAAAGAAGTAATTGTTTTACTCTATCTGCTAAAGGCAGACTGAAAGCACATACTATGAGATACACAGACAGTCCTTTGCATATGTTTTAGTCAGAGTGAAGGGTCAAAGATTAAATGATTTGGTGAGTAAATTCAGTGATCCTTAATCTGTTCAGATAGCCTGAATTTTGTTTTCCAAAATATTTTCAGGGAAGCTATTTAAACAGGCAAGTCATATGAAACTTGATTTTCATAATTCAGAAGCAAGATGAATGTAGTTTATAGATAAAACATACAGTAATGTGTTTAGTGTACTAAATCTGCTTTTTGAAAGAAAAGGTACTCCATGCAAACCTACACTAAAAGGTAGCTCTTAAGCTTGTTAAAGCCGAAGACCCTCAGTATTCCCTCTCTCAGCTTGATCTACTTTTGTCCTGCTGTTTTACTGCCAGGAGTTTCAGTTTTGGACTGTCCACATTTCAAGTAGGTTTTTCTGTTTCTGGATATTCTGACTAACATGTTAGATTATAAATCAGCCACTCTAGCTGTAGGGCTGCACTCAGTTATCATTGCTATTTTTTTCTTTTAAGAAGCATTAATAAGAATCACTGCATGCATCAGACACTCCAAAAAAAAAGGAGGAAAAAAGTCAGTAAGAGGCCCTTGATTTAAGTTCTGGGATTTTTGTTCTTTAAACCATAATGAAATGAAAGACACACACTTCCACACATCCAAGACAGCAAAAAAGCATCTTTACTGACACATCGCAAAAACCTACCAGCACATGTATGCTTTTTGTATTCAAGATTCACAAACATGCAAAGGAGGAAAGAGCAAGTCATACATCAGTGAAACCATAGGAAGTGGTCTGACTGCTAATGGTCCTGTTCTGGACTGTCAAGTCCGACAAATTAAAATAGCCTTTTAATTTCCACAAGTCAGTGTCCCTGATGCAGCATATTCACATATTCAACAGCAAAGTGCCTTAGGATATTTATGTAAATCCTTTAGATAGCAGAGATGAGAGAAAAAGGAGCAGGCAAGCTAACTGCCAGCTGACAATTCACTGAACAGAGAAACAATTAAGATAACTGGGCTGCACACAGCAGATTTTGCATGCAAACTACTACAGCAAGAGCTTCAGCAACAGAGGCCAGGAGGAAAAAGGCCACACTCTGATGCCCTCCCTCCAGCCCACTCACAGTGGCACTGAAAAGCTGGATGCATGGATGTAGCCAGGGCAAGGTTTTGCCTGAAGAGCCAGCAGGACATGATGCAGCAGCCCTGGAAAGGGAAACTGCTTAAGAGGGAAGATGAAGATCCTTGAAGGAAAGGAGATATATTATTTTTCAAGTCTCTTCTGTTTTAGTCCTGCAGGGGACATGTGCTGACTAAGTAACAGTGCCTTACCTTTGCTGTTAAGTCAGCCCTTACCTCTGCAAAATGTGTGATTATTTATGTCATTCATTGACCTGGATCTAGCTATCTGCAGTGTTGTGGCTATGTAGTGTTGTACCACAAGTTGTCTTCTGCTCCACAATCTTACATGCCAAGCCTAAACCACAGCAACAGGTTTCCAGACAGCAGCATCCAGAACAGGCAGGTACCTAATAGCAGTGCCCCATGTCCCCATGTTTGGGTAGGTCCCCCATATTCATCCTGACTAGACCACCATCATACATCAAGCAGTCTGATCTACATGAGGGTTAACCTAAGTAAGCCCAGGCCTGTGCTGCACATCTAGCATGGCTTCAGGCTGTACTGCACAAATACCTTGGCCACAGGACAAACCCAGACAGTTTGTAGTAACAGGAGCCTGCAGGCAGCTCCCACTCCATACAGGCAGTTATGCTGCCTGTCTGTCCTCATATTTACCTAGAAGTGAAGTAAGAAGTTCTCATATAAACCTCCATTCTATTTGACAGCAGAAATAATTACTAGAGTTGATTTATTGCAAGAAAATGATATAATAGCTTGAATGACCAGAAAGAGGTAACCTCTCCAGACCCAGGATCTATGCAGAACCATGGAAATATCCATCTGAGCTTCATGTGGTGCTGCACAAACACAGGGTATGCAACATCTGAAGTGATGTATGATTTCTTGCTATCTAAATTTCTCTTTTTATTTTAACTTATTAAAGCAGGTATTTTATCATACCATTTGTTATTGGGCCTTTCTTACTGATATCCAGAAAGAGACCCTCACTCCCTCTCTTCCTCCACATGTCCCAGTAGAGAACATCCCCTGTCCATCCCATCTCACCACCTGCCTCTACACCCTCCATCAGCCTCACTGCATGAAGCCTCACAAGTTCCAAGGAAAGGCCAAAGGGATTTATACAAGGGAACAGAGAAACGTACATAAATCTTGCGATATTTTATCTTATACATTAGCCTCTTAGCTCCTTCTTAAGACTTTACCTACTTTCTACTTGATAGCAAATCCTGCATAGTCCTCCTGCACAGAAGCCACTGCTAGTAAGCTTTTCATGTACAAACTAAAAGCTCCTGAGCACACTGCTGAAACTGGAGACCAGCAGGATGCCCGCTTTCTAAGAGGATTGCATCCTCCCTGAGCAGCAGTTTAACAGAGTGCTTCTGACGCTGCCCATTCAGCAAAAGAGAAGCTTACATTTTCGCCAAAGAACACACATTTTATAGCACAGGCATTGATTTCTCCCTAAAGAGATAATACATCTACCGTTAAATCTTTTTCACTTTTTTTTTAAATATGAAGCCATTATTTCCATTTGAGCACTTTTGTGTCTACAGCACTTCTATTTCTTGTGTCAGCTGCCCTAGAAGCCAGCTGATGCCTAGATTCCCACTTGGTAACACAGTGGGGACAAAGTCAAGAAAGGAAAAAGCCTTTCCAGGGTTCACTAGAAATTGTCAGAAGTGCCATCCCTCATTGTTGACCACAAGACAAAGGGGCTGAAATGCCTTCCCAGATAAATCTGTGCCTCTGCTAAATCAAAGTTCCTCTGGAGCCAGAAAAGTATTCACACAAATGGACAGGGAGGGTAATTGCTGTTAGAAATACCCTACCCTACTGCAACAGCCTCCTGACATTGTCCTTAATGTTTGCTCTTGCAATGCCTCATCACATATATCACAAATATCTCTTATACTACCATTTATTTAAATAAATACCATTGATTTAAACAAAGCAAGAGCAGGATGCTTTGAAGGATGTACTATGTTCACTGACATCTTAAGGAACCTTGCCCCACTCAACGGTAGAGGAGAAATTACTTTGTTCACTTTGCTCCAAATGTCAATTTTGTGGAAGTATCTATTATTTGTTTTGAAAGGCCAGGAGACAGAGAGAGTAACGTAGCTATCAGAGAAAGGAAGACAAGGTATTTGTGACTATGGCATTTCTTTGAAGTTGCTGTACATCTTCAAAGACACTACATTATGAAAGAGCTATTTTCTTTTCTAACACCATGGCAAATACATGATTGATACTTCTTTGCAACAAATCCATGCAAATGTTGAAATGAGTTATATCTCAATTCATATTGGAGGGTAGAGGAAAAAGAAAGAATTACATTTTCGTACAGCAAGGGAGAGGCACGTTTTTATTTAGTAGCTGCACACTGCACATTAAAAATGCAACAACTTTTTATATCACTATGCAAGTTCTAACTTGATTATACACACAGAAGTAAGCATTTGTGATGATTAAAATGTAGCATTCATGCAGTTAAGTTACTTGAAAAATGCAGCATCAAGATGGTATGGAATTTTTCATATATGAGAAAATACAAGTTTGACTTTAAACAAGATACTTAAGCTGTTTCCTGATTGCCTCCCCTGCCCCCCAAACACTTACTGATGTTAACTTCAAGATATTCATTATAAATTCAGCTGCTTATCTCTTGGGTTTTTTTCGTATATGGTGGTGCTTAAACTACTGATCTTCCCATCTTATTGTGAGGCAACAAAACCTGAACAGCTGGAAGCACAATCTTCTCTGAAAGCACTGTAGACACTAGGCATACAAAATAGGACTCCTGTGCTTTTGTGTAATTTCATACATGAAATCTCTCTTGCCTGTTGGGATAATCAAATTGCATTAATTGGTTAAGAGTATTTTAGTCAAATACTGATGTCACACCTACTCAACTCACTACACTATCCCCCTTCTACTCCTCATAGGATTACTTTCACAACCCAAAAATGCCAGCTTTGGGAATGCTTTTGCAGCAGTAGCATCTGGCCCCTTGGCATACTCCTCTTTGAATTGTGCCAGCTTGGCAGTTGCCTTAAGGAACATCAAATGGTCAGAAAGTTAGTAAGATAGTTTGCTATCCTGGACATCAGTTTGTCTATGTCAGCAATCTTCTGATTTGTCCTCACTTACCTCGAAGCATCTGGCATCTTTTGGTACCTGCTCTTCTTACACATCAGTGTCAAAGTACTGTGCCTATGTCTCAGAATCCTGATAAGAAAAGCCTCTGATTTTGCTAAGCAAACTATTTTCGAAAACATGTCTTTCACAGCTGGTAGAAAAAAAGGTAGGGAGTGGAAGGAAGTGGGAAGGAAACTAATTTCAGACAGTAAATCTATTCAGGTACCCAACTGAACTGCAGATAAGCATTCTAAACAGGTATTTCAATAGCAGCAGGGGACACTGTTCTGCTCCTGCACATTCACTCCCCTGGGAGCAGGTTGCCAATTCCACAAGGCCAGGTGTTCAGACACTTGCAGCTGAGCATTCTGCCATGTATTCTCAACAGTTTCACAGGTAGCCTCAAGATACGCTTTTACACAGATCTGTTCCTTGATGAAAGCACTTTGACAAAAATGAAGATGGGCATTAGTGGCAGTCAAACACATCTTAACATACACAGCTATCCAAATTCTAACCTGCCTCAAACCTGGTCAAGTAGACACTATTCAAGTTTCTATCACAGAACACAATGATCAGCTCTGTCATCCTCCTCATCATTACACACTTGACAGACGGATTTCAGAGAGAGATGCAATTTAGATCCAAGTACGAAGGGCCACATGGCCTCCTTCATTCCCTGTCTAATGTGCCAAGCACACTTCTATGAGGGATGAGATTCCCTATGGAAACGAGAATCCTGATAACAATTCAAGACACTTTATCTGTTTCCAACACTGTGTTAATAAGGAGTAAAAATAGGCTGCATATATATAGATATATGCATATATGAACTAACTCAATACTTCTGGTGCAATATATGCAACATGCAACTCAAACACTAGTTTTTAAGTCACTGCATCTGAAGGTCACGAACAATTTTCTAGTCACTTACTAATAACACATGTAAAATTCAAGAACTCAAGCTCAGAAGCAGGATTTCCCCCTCAGAATATTAAAACCAACTTTTTAATGCTATTTCTGACTGAAAAATTAACTTGAGGTTTTTGTTAAGCTGTAGTTCCTACAGAACACATTATTTGTGAACATATTCCCCCTCCCCTCTCCCCTGGGAAATACATTTTCAACAGTAATTTTATCAACTTCTCTGAAACCAAAATATCTTTATCTAAAAGTTTAGATTCATATTTCTTCTGAAACTCTTACCTATTTGTATGTATTTCTGTTATACAGACTTTATTCAATGACACTATTTAAATATTTTAAGAAAGGCAGTTCTTAGCGATATCTTTGTTCATTTTCAGGTTATCAAGATGCTGAATGTACATAAAATGTATCATATTTAAAAAAATATTTACATTTTCAATTTCTACATAACTTGATGGTCCCAAAGCACTTCAGACAACAATTATGTTCCACTAACCTCCAATAAGAGGAGGTTAATTCCAATAGGAAGAAATAAAGCATTATACTGGAGCATACAATTTCTGAACTTCAAGTGACAGATCTCAGGCACCAGAAGGATTAATAAAGGATATAGCTCTTTTGTACAGCAACTGAAATCAATGAACAATGGTGGAAGAAGCTATTCGTGTCTGAATGAACAGTGCCCAGCAGAAACACAGCAAGAAACTGTGCTCAGCTGCAGCAATGGACAAAGACAGCCACAGAGTAACACAAATCAGGGAGCAAACCTGTCATTAAACCTGGGCTGCAAAGTCCAAATAGCATATGGCTGTGTAGAAATGCAATCTCCATACCATTACCAATCATTCTGAAATACAGCACACTATACCAAGAAATCTCTTGCTCCAGACAAAGAAGTAAGTTATCCTCAGCTTTGCCTTTTTAATTTCTCCTGAAATAGGGAGAGTAACTGTACTCTTTTACATGTTTTTATCTACCAGAAAAACACCTCAACCCAGTGTCACAGTGAAGGCAGCAAAAGCGGGATATAGGCCTTTCTTTCAGTATCTCACTCAGATTCAAGCAAAATTTGTTTGAAGAACTGATGAGGGTTGTGCTACACTAATGACTCAGATCATGACCTGCAGCTGAAGTGCAGGCTTGTGCTCGCTGCTCACACAGTCAGACACTTCCATGTGAAGGAGGGGGCAGATCTGTAGATAGGTCATGTCTAAAATTACCTCAGGTTTTCTTCAGCTCCTGCAAGCTGGAGCACTAGGAAGTTACTTGTCTGCTTAAACATAAATTGGTGTTCAACCACTTTACCCCAACTACTAGTAATTGGTTGGACAATATCTTTGGCAGCTTCCCAGACATGTGCCAAGATTCGAAAGTCAAGGAAAGATGTAAAAATGAGTTAGACATTAGAATTTGACTAAATTCCCCCCTCACACACACACACACTGTGGATAAGTATTTGCATTAATGTCTGACAATCTGGTTTTTTAGAGTGAAGATAACAAACATCATCTTGAGAAACCAATACAACCATACAACAACCCATGCAACATGCAAGCACAAGCACCTTTTGTAAGGTGATTCACACATCCAAAGAATTATTTTGGTCTCATACAAAAACCTTTTCTGGGAGGACTATTAACCCAGATTCTGATTCAGAAAAGTTTTAAGAATATCTAAAGAAAGTAAAATAAATTTATTCTTGCAATGGACCATAGCAAAGTAACAACATGTTCATACCAAGTTTTAGTCATAGTTTCAAAAGTGATGTCTCAGGCATCTCTACTTAAAGCAATCTAATATATCATAAAAAAATACAATTGTCCATAAGGCAATCAATAACAGTTCCTTTAAAGATAAATTTAGCATTAATAAAAACACATCTTATTTTAAAGAATCTGTCTTACTTCTTGGGAAAGGTAAAATTCAAACAAGAGCTGTGAAATCAGATTAATGGTCTTTCCCAAGAATCACAGATGGCCATCCTTTCCATACAGCATTTTTGTTCTACAATCAGTAAATTCTTTGATAATGCACCTGTCACTCTTAATCAGAATTTGATCTAAAACATTCATTATGTGCCCAAGATCAACTCTGCTGTGTCTCAGATTTCGTCTTGAACTGTTCCCTTTCAAGAAGCTAGTAGTATAACATAGTAAATCTCTGTTCAGAAAGACAGCAATCTTTTTTAGCAACCAAATATACTTCACAAGAAGAGATTCAAGTACTTTTTACTGCTGGTATGATTTAAAGATCTTAATTAACATCAGTCTTATTTCCCAAAGGATAACAGCTGCTCTCAGTAACAAAGCATATCTGGAACACTCCACAAACTGAAAGCAGAAATGAACAGTATCACATGCACCCAGAGCAAAGCTTTCAAAAACCTTTAGGGGAAAAAGAAAAAAGAAAAAGCAGCTTTAACTGGATAAGACTGAAGGGTGAACAGGTCAGTAACTGCTCCATACACTAGAACACAGAGCTTGTAGATACACAAATCACTGCAGAGACTCCTTCATAGGCCTGGAAACACTAACACTAGGCAGCACAAATTCTAACAATTTTGAGCTTATTTTCTGCTTGGTTTTCATTAGAATTTATATCACAGGGAAAACCATTCTTATTTAAACTTTTATATATACAAAAACAAGACCAGATTGTATTTCCTTACCCTACAGGGACTTCTATCTCCCAAGAAATGCTAAAAGAACATAGCAAAAACAACAATAAAAAAAAGCCAGTGAAAATTATCATGCAGTGTATATAGTGTGTATACAGCTATATTGTGAAAAAGCTTAGGCAAACAACCCTTAATGAAAACCAAATATCAGGACTAGATCTACTTTTAACCATAATTTTTCAATAGAAATTAATTTCATAGAGGTATAGTGCACAGTTTCATAGCCAGATAAGCACTATCATTTAAAAAACTTCTAAACAGACTCATTTCTGTTGTTGCATCTCACCGAAATACCAAAACAATAAGACAAATAATCAACTAAAATGCATATAGTTTTTACAGACACTTACTTGAATGGTGTGAATAGAAATGACAGCGTAGTTTCCCTTTTCTGACTCATCTTAACCTGCATAAAAAAAGCATTAAACCATTATATGCAAGTTGCGACAAGACTTAAAATTCTCTCAGGAATTAAACAAAAGAAAAAAAAAAAAGAAAAAAAATCGAAAGAAAACCCCGAACAAACCAACCAACCGAATCAAAACGGATAAAAA